>CAEFZY010028001.1:0-59959 GCA_903066815.1 Brachyrhaphis roseni
GTGGTAACCATGGAAACCAGACTGGAAGGAGTCAAAGCAGTTGGTTATTGTTAGGAAGATATTCAACTGTTTACACAGCTTTTTCAATAACTTTGCTGATGAATGGGAGGTCAGAGGTCAGAGGTCGGCCTGTAGTTCTGCAGTAGTGATTTGTCCAGATTATTCTTTTTTATCGGTGGTTTGATTACTGCTGTTTTAAAAGCCTGGGGGAAAATGGCTGATGAGATCAATGAGTATTTGGATCAGATCAGTAGCAACAACAGGCAGAACCTTCTTAAAGAAATGTTCTAGAGTTATAGATCTAGAACATCCAGACAGCAGGAACTGGAGCTTCATTGACTTATAATTTCCTCTAAGGTTTTATAATTAAGCGGTCAGAACCATTGGGTTCTGGACAGAACCTTCCGGACCCGTTTGTTCTCTGCTTCTAGGCAGCCGGGAATTTTTCCTAACACAATTTATTCCGGGCCGAGTCAGAACCAGAACACCTGACTTTCCTACAGAGAGAAACTGTGACCCAGAACCGTCCAGAACCATCAGGTGGATCTTGGTCCTCAGGGATCAGATCGATGCAGCACACCAGAAAGCCTGCAGGGGGCAGCAGTGATCCAAACACCAGAACCGGCCCAAAGTTTTCTCAGAGTTATGGAGTTGTTGATCCGAACCACGCTGACAGAACCCAAGACTGGACCCTGTAGAGTCACCCGGACGGGTTCGGACTGCCGTTGATAAAGTTACACAGTAAGAACTTCAGTAATTTGGTCATTTAGCCCGTCAAGAGGGAAAATGGAGGTTCGGTTTTCAGTCATCACTAAGTGTTCCGACTAAACATTAAGGTTCAAAATAAATATTTAGCTTGCTAATTAAATATGTAGTTTGAAACTTATTTTAGCTATTTATAAGTTCCGCGCTATCTCAATGTTAGCGCCCAGCTAAATAGTTAGTCCCAGCTAAATAGTCCCAGCTAAATAGTTAGCTCCGAGCTAAATAGTTAGCTCCAGCTAAATAGTTAGCTCCGAGCTAAATAGTTAGCTCCCAGCTAAATAGTTAGCTCCGAGCTAAATAGTTAGCTCCAGCTAAATAGTTAGCTCCCAGCTAGGTAAAGAGATCGGAGTTTCTACTTCAGTTGGTTAAATAAACTGTGAAATTGATTTATGTGATGAAAGTATGTTTCTGCAAAGAAGTAACTGAAAAGTGGATTAACTTTGGTTGGACCGACTTCAAAGACGGTAAAGTATTGAATGAAGGTGGTGATAAATGTCCAAACAGAAACTAAAACAAGCTCTTTTGGACCGAACCAGAACTGTTCTGTTCAGTCAGGCCATCAAACAGAACGTTCTGCAGGACAGAGAAGATTGTACAAATAACTAATATAACTAATAAACAGTTAGTCATTTATTAGTCTAACTATTTAGACTAATAGATATTGGCAAGAGAATATTGCCAATTAGTCTATAATTGACAATTCTGTTGTTTCTAGTAACAGAAACCACAGAAGAGACTTTCAAAAGTAAAACTGCGTACTAACTTAAAACAAACAAGCTGTTTGGTGCTTGGAGTAAAAAATTATGGAATAATTTGGATTAATTTTTGAAAAAATATTCAACTATAATATCAGTTAAATACGTTATAAGAAAATAATATAAGTCACATGACGCGCTCACATTCCTGCTGCAGAAAGATGGCTGCTTGCTAACTAGCATTGATTTTAGCTGTTGTCAACATAAGGCGCTAAATCTTAAATAATTAAAAACAATAGCAAGGGAGAGGAAAGTGGTCCAGTTTAACATGGAGATGTGATGTGAAATTTGTTTAGGCGATCTAAACACCAACCTAAGCGGTGTTAAAATCAGCTAATCAACCAGCTCTCTGTTAGCTTAGCTAATAGCAACAGTAGCTAATCTACCACAGCGATCACTTATTAATAATCGCAAAATAAACATGAAGCCTGAAAACATAAAAGGGAAACATTGAAGTGATGTTTGATGTTTAATCCTGAAACATGAAGCATTTCATGAGCGAACGAATCCGTCCGTTTCCAGGTTTCATTTGGCTAACGGTTCATCGGGCAGGAAAAGAATCGTCTTCTCCAGATGTAAACAGTAACATGCATTCTGAGTTAATAATAATGATTACATATTTATTAACTGAATAAACTAACTAGCTTAATTAACCTCCATGTTTTCTCACAGGATAAAAAACCAAATTGATTTCAGTTTATTTCCCATGATGCTCGGCGTTTCTCTGAGCTGCAATACCAAACTCCATGTTGAGTCTGGATTCACCTGGTCTCAGGTAAACAGCCTCATGAGGTCCAGATGTTCCTGGAAATGATGCACTGCTTTTCATGTGAAGGTCAGCCGGGGGCAGAGCTCACCTGGACTCACCTGGGGTCCAGTCTCCTGACCGGCTCAGTTCCATTCACAGGTTCTGAGTCAGAACCAGAACCACAGAGGAAGACTGAAGCTTGATTTCCCACCAACAGAACCCAGAAACGGGTCGGGTTATGACGGGTCATCGTCTCCAGCTCCATCTGACCTCTGACACTCCCAGTCCGTTTGGATCCGATCGACCGGAACCAGAACCCGGTTCTGGAGCAGCTCATCATGGAGAACCTGGGAAGCTGCAGTTGGACTGCGGGGTCATGCGGAGCGGTTTGTGTAGACATGATGCTACAGTAGGTCAAACTGACGTTATCTGCTCTTAATTCAACTGTTTTTGTTTCTCAGATGCTCCAGCTGGTCTGGCCTTCTGATTGGCTGACTTCCTCCTGGAGGCGGGGCATCAGCTGACATGATGCTGCCATAACTTGATGGTGTTTTCTCTCCTGCCGTTTGTTTTTTACTTTAATGAACAGAGAAAATAATCCCACATCAGTTCTTCTGCTCTACCTTCTCAAACCTCCAGACGGCTGCTGGTGCTGAGCCCGGTTCTGGTTCTGCTGCAGGATTCTTCTTCCTGTTAAATAGTTTTTTTCCTCTCCATGGTCGCCTCATGCATGCTCGGTTTGAAGGAGTCAACGACTCGATGCTGCTGGTTTCCTCAGACAGAAACCATTAAAGGGCCAGTGTCATGTTTTCCAGTTCCATTTTCATACACAGTAACTTTGTCACCTTCAGTTATAAAATAAGATGTAAAGAACTTTGACTTCCTGTTTCAACTCCTTCAATTCCTGAAGCTCCGCCTCCAGGAAATCAGCATGGCTGCTCTATTAACCCTTTAGTGTTTTTACCATCGTTACTCTGATCAGCTGTTTTGGATCAGAACCAACAGTTTGGGTCGCTCAGCGCCGGGTGCAGCCGCCCAGCCACCAGCAGAACCAGATCGGTTCTGGAGCTGAAATAAACCGGGTCGCTTCTGGCAGGAAGGTTTTGGTGGATGGACCGCTGTGCTGAATGAATCAGGCAGAATGTTATGACCAGTGACAGGTGGAGCACCAGGGGGCGGAGCTTGCCACACCTGTAGATCCAGGATCTGAAGACGGGACCAGCAACTGCAGCAACTGCAGCAACTGCAGCAACTGCAGCAACTGCAGCAACTGCAGCAACTGCAGCTTGATCCAAGCCAGCAGCCTGATGAAGACGGTGATGATGATCCCAAACAGGAAGCAAACAATATGCACAGGAAATGCATAATCTGAGCCAAACGTTTCACAATAAGAGACAGATGAAGTGGACTTTGATTATCCAACAAGAGAACCTGGACGGTGTGTTCTGAGACCCAGAGCTAAATCAGCTGTTTGGATCTGAGAACAACCTGAAGATTCCCAAACAACAACTTCCATAGAATCCCTGAGGAACACCAGACTGCTCCGGCTTACCTTCACCACAGAGTGGTGACCTTCCTGACCTCTGACACTGAAAGAAGGTCAGGCAGGAATCAGAGATCAATCCATCAAGAATCAATCGGGAATCTGGTCACGCACCAGTAAAGGTTCGGTTCCACATCTTGGCGGTGATGTTTCTCCCCGGCGGTCTGGCTCCTGATGCCGCCATAGTTTCATTCAGAGCGCGGGCGTAAATCATGAGGCCGTCATAAAACCCTGCAGCGATGATGTTCATCTGGAAAACAGAAACAGGAAGTTAGTCCTGACCTGGTCCCGGTTCCGGACTCCCAAAACCAGGAATCCTGATGTTATTCCTGCAGGAGCCATGTTAGACGTTTCATTCAGGAAGACGAGACCCATTTGGGTTCTGGTTCCTGATGAATCATGGCGGCTGCTGCTGGGCTCATCTAGGATCCAGAACCACCAACCGACCCGAACACGGTTCTGTTTGTGGGTTTTATAGAGTTCCAGATCAGAGCCGTCTGGATTTCAGGGATTGTTTCTGTTGGAGCTAAAATCCGGTTCCACGCTATGACCACCAGTGGGAAAGCGGTTCCGCCTCCAGAACCACCAGAACCTCGGTCTCCTTCAGCAGCAGCAGCTTTCAGCTTCCTGAAGGCCGTTAGCTGCTGCTGCCCTGAAGGATCACGTTTCTCTGCAGCTAACCGCATTAGCTAACCGCATTAGCTTCCCTCTGCTGCTGATTAACGGCCTCTGCAACCGCAGCTGCTGCGACCGTTAGAGCAGCAAGGAAACAGGCCGGGACACCTGGAGGACACCTGGAGCAGGATGCAACGTTCCTCATGGATCATCTCCAGACCTGCTGATGACATCATCGGCGGTGGGCGCCGTGTCCATCACCGTGTGATCGATGATATCATCGACTCGGACACATTTAGGTAGAGCAGCTGTTGGAGCCGCCTGCCTAATTACATCACTTCCTCCATATCTGTCCAATCAGAGCAGCAGGAATCCGTGCTGACTGATGACACCGCTGAACCGTCTCCATGGTGACCAGGACCGCCGAGCAGAAAGCCTCAGCCTTCACAGCCGGTTCTGATCGGGTCCAACAGAACCGGAGTCATAAAGAGGATCAAATGCTTCATCCATCAGCATCCAACGAACCCATCTACCATTCATCCAACCATCATCCATCCAATCATCATCCAACCAACATCCATCCACTCAGTACCAGAGAGTCGTCCATGCTGTAGTTAAACCAGTTCCTGGCGTCCATCTTGAGGTTGGAGACAAACTGCTGGTAGGCGGAGCTCTGAGGCTCCTGATAGGTCAGAAACTTCACAACCTGAGGAGAAGAAGAGACGGTTAGGATGGATGATGGTTGGATGGATGACGGTTGGTTGGATGGATGCTGGATGGATGTTGGATGACGGTTGGTTGGTTGGATGACGGATGCAACTGGACCAGAACAGTTCATGTTTTCTTTGTTCCAGGTACAGCTGGTTCTGACCGGCCCAGTCCCGGCCCGGTTCCGTCTCCTGCCTCCTCTCATTGGGTGAAGCTCCGGCCTGCTGCTGATTGGTGTAGAGCGGCTCTTACCCGGAAGGCCTCCTTGGCGGCGGCATCGTCTTCGTCGCCTCGTTCCCACGGCGACCGGCCTCCGGAGCTCAGGCTGTCGGCGAACAGGTCGATGAAGAGGAAGACGTACTGGTGGTGAGGAAGGTCGGCCCGCCAGAAGTGGACCAGCAGCTTCCTGAAGACGTCGGCAGAGCAGCAGACGAACATCACTGCAGGAGGAAGAGGAGGAAGCTGCTGACATGGAGCCTGAACGGACCAGAACCAGAACCATCGGGTTCAGGAATCATCCATCCAACCAAGATCAAAATCTGCTGCTCTGATTATTGATCATCAAGAACATCCATCTGGGAATCAACAGGAACGTCTATAAATACATCTATAGATGTTTAGATCTAGACGTGTTCAAGGCCTCATGGGAGCTGAAATCAGATCCATTCTAGTCCAGAACCGATCAGATACTGAGCAGGTTCTGCTGTCAGCTGCAGCTACACACACACAGGACACACACACGCGCCCCAGAGCAGCAGCAGGTAACCAGGAAATGGACGAGGCTCCGTCCGGTTCCCGGGTTTCTTCTCAGGGTCAGAACCAATCAGAACCCTTCTCGGCCCGGTCGGCCATGTTTGGGAACGGAACAGAGGATGAGGTAAAATTAGGCCGCGCGTGTTTAACAGGAAATTCCTGCTGATCTGATATGGCGGCGGAGCGGCGGGTCGCTGACCTCGGTTAATAAATGTCCAGATTCAGGTTCCTCCAGATAAACATGATGGAAACATAAAACCAGGATTTCCTGCAAACTGAAGCCAGGAGAGAACGCTGCTGAGAACCGTTCTGTGCAGGAGAACCCTGCTGGCGGGCGGATCAATCCATCCACATCTCATTTGTTGTTTTGGGCTTTAAATTGAAAACCTCCATTCTGCCCAAAAGCAGGAAGAGAACCGACTCGGTTCTGAACCACAACGTTTCCTAGAGCTGGGAACAAATGTTTCTGTCAGACAGGAGGAGGAGCTTCATGTGGACGGCGCCTCCACCCAGGATTCAGATCTTTATTGATTATTCAGGTTATTGATTATTGACATTATTGATTACTGAGGTTCGGGTCGGAGCTTCTGGACTCTGCTGGGAAAATTATTCTTTTGCTTCTTGGTTTACAGAAATAAAAATGTTCATCTGTAACCCGGTTCGACCCGGACTGCAGTGTTCTGGTTGGTTCCTGAAGCGGACCCACAGAACTTTCCCAAGGAACGGCTCAGGTTCTCCAGGAACCGGGCCGACCCGGCCGCTTCCTGCTGGTTCTGCTTCTCTGCAGCTGTAATGTTTCCACTCAGCAGACGCATCGATCCGGATCGCATTTCCTGCCGCAGCAGCAGGGGGGGATGGGCTAATGGAGCCAACGGCAGGTCGGATCAGGATGCAGAACCGGACCAGAACCAGCTCACGCCTCAGACCCAGACCTCCCCTGGCTCCCTGGGATCCTTCAGAGGAAGTCCCGACGGTTCCGCGGTTCTCCTATGGTCCAGGATGATGGATCCAACAGAACCCGCACCAGAACCGACTCTGGCTCAGATTCAGAGCAGAACTTCATGAGGCTCCATCAAGAGGGTGGGGTCAAAGGTCAAAATGATGCTGATGGTTGTCGGCAGAGATGGTTCAGGTGATTCCAAACAACTTCCTGTAAACCTTCTCAATAAAAGCCACTAATTAGAGCGCTGCTCCTGAAGGATCTGTTCTGGTTCTGGTCCACACTGCAGGATCTTGTCTTGTTCCACTCCTACTGCGGTACTGTTGGTGCTGATGGACCGGATCGAGCTCAGGCTTCCTGTTGGACGCGGTTCTGATGGTGTGTTTAGGCTCATCAGTGGTCTGCAACCAAAACATTCCCAGCGCGGCAACCGTCTGCTGGCCCACATGGAACCGACCAATCAGACAGCAGCGAGCCAGTAAGTAGGTCCAAACAGAACCTGATGGGATCCCGGTTCTGCTGGACTCTATTGGCCCGCCACTCTCTGGTTTATGACTGTAAACATCACAGCGTTCAGTGTGAAACAGGAACCGTAGGACAATAAAAGCTGAGCTCAGTGACGACCTTTGACCTCACAGTATCTCCGAGTTCTGAAAAGCAGCTGCGACTGACCCGACCCGGCTCATTCCTGGGAGAATCAGAGACCCGAGCAGAGATCTGTCAGCTCTGCTTCCAGAACCGGATGAATGAAGGAAAACCCAGGAAAGGTTCTGTTGGTTCTCGAATCAGACCTGGAAAATACAGAACCATTTTCTGGAAACAGCAGAACCTGGTCAGCCTCCTTCTATGGAACCACCTGACTGGCTGTGGCTCAAGTCATGTGACCTGTGGTGGGAACAGGAAGTGGGACTCACCGCGGCCGCTGTTCTGGATGTCGGCGAGGATCTGCGCGTAGTTGATCTCCTTCTCCTCGAACACGCTGTGATGAGTGCTGATGTTGAACGCCTTCAGCTCCTCGTACAGACCCTCGATGGCGAAGTAGCACGGCCGGTCGTCGTACTTGTGGTCGCTGAACACCAGCGCCACGTGTTCCCTCCACTCGGACTCCAGGCAGACTCGCAGGCCGAACCGGCCCAGCTTCTTATGGGTGGGGCCCGTGTTGGTGATGGAGGGGTAGACGCCATTGTAGAACGCCACGGCCGTGGCCCCCGCTGTGATCATGGGCACGTCCCAGTGGGCGGTGAACAGGCCGACCGGCGCGGCGGCGTAGGAGCAGCCGGGGCCGATGAACGCCCACGGGTCGCGGGCCAGCTTCAGGTCCACCGCCGCCAGCGAAGCCACTGACTCGGAGCAGATCCCGTTTCTGTCCTCGCTGCTGCTGAACACGTAGCTGAGGCGGTGGTCGGGCAGCAGGGTCGGGTCAGAGTTGATGGTTCTGATGGCCCGCTCCACGGCGGGTCCAACCCGAGTCCAGGCCCAGGGGTACCGGGCGTTCTGAGGGAGGATCACCGCCAGCGTGATGTTCTTCCACGGGCGCTGTCTCTCCTGGTCCCTGGCGTGGCGCCGCTTCGACCCAGGCCGCCGAGGCTCATGCCCAGCGGACAGGTCCAACAGAACCAGCAGAACCATCAGAAGAGTCCCGGCCTCCTTCCTCCTGAACATTTCTGTGTAGTGGGTTGTCTTGGTCCAGATCGGGTCAATCAAAACCTGCAGAGAACAAAACACTGTGACCAACAATGTTGGGTCAGCCCAGAGTTGACCCAACGGAACCAATGACCCAACGAAACCAACGACCCTAAAGAACCAACGACTCAACGGAACATCCATTGTTGTTGGTGAACTGTGAACATGAACCGGTTCAATTTGAACCTGTCTGGACTCGTGAATGTTCCCGGACTGAGCCAGGAAATCCTTCCTGCCTCGGTCCAGGCCGATGTTGTTTGGCTCTGTACCGCCCGGTTCCACGACGCGCTGAACACCTGTTCCTACCTGAGCTGCTCTCGGCTCTTTTCATCATGATCAACAGAAAAACTGCAGGAAACTTCTGTCTTTCTCAGGTGAGTACACCTGTCAGACACCGGGGCTCCGCAGCGGTCCGGTTCCCACACGGCAACAGACGGAGAGAGCAGATGGAGGAGCTGCTGCTGGAGGAGGAAAAGCTGCTGGACTGACTGAAGGGAGGAGGTGAGAGAGAGGAGAGCGAGGAAGAGAGAGAGGAGGGGGAGGCGGTGACTCCGGAAGGGCGGATCAGCTGCCCTGACCTCCATGGGGGCGAAGAGCTCCCCCTGCTGGGCAGAACCAGGAACACAGCAACAGGACCAGAGGATGGATGGATCCAGCTGTCAGAACTTTTCAAAACTTTTGAACAATGAAGACCAACATGAAAACCTCAGGAATCAGGATTTTTCTGAGCCGGTTCGGTTTTCACGGTTCTGACCCGGTTTGTTCATCCTGCTCCATGTGCCGGCTCGGACCTCGGGGTTCTGAAGTGACACCCAGGTCTGGCCGGTTCTGAACGCAGAACCGGGCCTCGGCCAGCAGAACTTTGACCGGATCAGATCTTCAGCTCCAGGAAGTAGACCTGAACAGACCAGCTGATTGGCTTCACAGACAGGAAATCACCACCGCATCACTTCCTCCTCCCAGGAAGCTGAAACCAGTTGGAACCAGAACCTGGTCCTGGTTCTGGTCCAGCTGCTGGGGGACAGAAGGAGCTTCATCCTTCCTCAGATGAAGAAGAGGAGCGCTGAAGTTTATTTCCTGACCACAGGAAGGAAGCGGTTTCAAAATAAAAGTCAATTTTCTGAACTACCAGAACCTGTTTGGTTTCCCAACAGCAGAAGGTTCTGCTGAACCGGGCCTAAGGTGGTTCTGATGCAGCAGCTGCAGGGAGGCAGCAGGCGAGGCAGCTGTGTGCGTCTATCGGCGGCGCTCCTCTGTGGGAGTTCTGCTTAAAGATGGCTGCTAAAAGTTAGTTTGATATAAAGTGGAGCTAATAAAGATCAAGTGAAGGACAAACATATGGCATATATAAAACATAACATGCCTAATGCTACGTTTGAAAAATAAAAGTACTAATGGAACTAAAATGTCCTTTTTAAAAGAAACTATGAATGTTGTGACTTTTTGAACCAAAAATGTAACAATAAGTTTTCTCCTCTAGTCTGAGAAGAAAACATTTAAAATTCATGATAAAACCAAACAGCTTTCTATTCCACTCCCACAAAAACGATATTAATTTCAGAATTATGTGTAAAGTTTTCTCTGTACTGACTTTCTGCAAAAGAAATTATATATATATTTAAACCAAAGTTTTATTCTCAAATACTTCTTTCTAGAAATCACCTCCACTTTTAAAGTGAAATCGTTTTATTATTATAATAAAATTATAATAAGATGTTATTTACAATCTTTATTCCAATATATTAATATTGGAATAAAGAATCTTAATTTTAAAATTTAAGATTTTAAATTTGTGTTTCATTTGACATTTTGTTTTACTTTTCTGTTAGTTTGTGATTATTATTTTTTTATTCTTCTTTTTCTGCTCAGTTTATTAAATCAAACTTTTTATTACTAATGTGCCTTGTCATGATATTTTCTTTTAATTTTTTATAAAGACGGAAAAAACAAAACTTTGCCATAAATCTGCCTTATAACTCAAAACGTCACACGCAGCAATGAATTGTGGGTAATACACTTCGCCGAAGTCCGTAAAAATGTGGAGTTTGTGTAAAGGCGGAAATAGAACCCAAAATGATAGAAATATGTTTAGGATGACTTATTCTTCTAGATATATTAGCATAAACAACGTGATAAGAATTCAGTTATTTTTGATTTTGGTTACATTGTGCGTATTAATGTTCAGCCCTATTTTATACACTGCAGGATGAAAAATGTTGACATTTAATTTTTAGTCAAGATTTGATGTAGCTGATGAGACAGAGCCTCGAAACTGGAAATAACAGAGGAATCTTTTCTGCTAAGGTATTATTGTTACTGTGGTTACGTCAAAGGAGCAGAGTCAGAACCTGTTTGCAGCATCACATGATTTACTGAACAACCAGAATCCACAAACCGACCCGGAAACATCCCAGGACAGAACATCAGTGTTTCTCCACAAGATGAACATAAAACAGGTCGGTTCCTGTCACAGGTCTGGTCCAACATCGAGAGAAACAGTCCTGGTGAAGTCCTGTCCAGTTGCTGGATCCACTTTAAAACCTGATTCCGATCAGGGTAGCGGTCCAGAACCTCAGTGTTCTGGTTCTGATCCAACAGGACCAGTCCTCCAGCTGCTCAGCGTCAGTCTGGCGGCCCCTGCTGGAGGTTCTGGTTACATCTCATCAGCGTGTCCGGGTTTCCCCACCTCACGGCCAGTCTGCCCGGCAACAGCAGCCGTCCCGTTCTGTGATTGGCTGCTGTCAGCGCCTGTTAAGCTCTCCAGGGTTTCTATTGGCTCCGGCAGTGCCGCTGGTCCCCCTGCAGGCCCTGATTGGCTGAGCTCAGGAGGCACCGATGAGTCCGAACGTGCTGCGGAACCGGCGCCGTCGTCTGCCGGGTTGGAGAAGTTTTGATCCGTCAGGATGTTTCTGGATACAACTGCAGAAAATAAAAATGATTATTTCCGAGGTTCCGACCTGGCAGGCCGACCTGCCGCCCGGCTTCGTCTCGTTCCAAAGAACCGGGTCTCAGTGGAACCGCTAGCAGGCGAGAGGTCCGCACCGACCTGCGGCGGTTCTGTAGTCGTCGTCGGCTGACGGGCGGCGGCTGAACGGGCTGAAGCTGGGCAGGACGATCAGGCTGAGGGACACTAGTAGGATCTGAGGACAAACAGAAAGCGGTTCTGACTCCCAAGCGTCCCAGAACCGGCCCGGCGGACCCGACACCATCAGAACCACAGAAACTCCCAGATCTCCTCACCAGCAAGCAGGTGCTGGTCTGCGCTCCTTTACTGGCCGTCTGCTTGAAGAGGGAGCGGAGCTGCCGCAGCTGAGCCAGGAGGGACCTGAGAGGAGACAGAACCAGAACCTGGTCCGTATCATCAGCCAGAATTACCAGGACGAGACAGCTAGGAGAACTGGAACATCTGCCTTCAGGAAGTCCAGCACCTGGAGGCTACCGCCAACTAAAAGGCTAGCTACGCTAACGCTAATGTGCTCTGCATGAACATTAGCTCGCTAACCCACCATACCGACATGGTATTTAGCTAATGCTAATGTGCTCAGCATGAACATTAGCTCGCTAACCTGCCATGCCAACATGGTATTTAGCTAATGCTAATGTGCTCAGCATGAACATTAGCTCGCTAACCCACCATACAGACATGGTATTTAGCTAATGCTAAAGTGCTCAGCATGAACATTAGCTCGCTAACCTGCCATGCCAACATGGTATTTAGCTAATGCTAAAGTGCTCAGCATGAACATTAGCTCGCTAAGCCGCCATGCCGACATGGTATTTAGCTAATGCTAATGTGCTCAGCATGAACATTAGCTCGCTAACCCGCCATGCCGACATGGTGTTTTTCAGCATGAACATTAGCTCGCTAACCCGCCATGCCAACATGGTATTTAGCTAATGCTAAAGTGCTCAGCATGAACATTAGCTCGCTAACCCACCATACCGACATGGTATTTAGCTAATGCTAATGTGCTCAGCATGAACATTAGCTCGCTAACCCGCCATGCCGACATGGTATTTAGCTAATGCGCACAGCGTAAACAGCGGCACGTTAGTGTAAATCTGCTACTGGATCTGCAGCAGGAAAACATAGAACCAGAACCAGAGGAATCATCTTACACGTTGTGTTTCTCCAGCTGCTCCACGGTTCGCTGCAGCTCCTGGTTCTGAGCCGAGCATGCCGCTGCCCTGAAAACAGAACCAGACCAGATCAGAACCATTAAGATGGTAGCGAGGTCAGGCTACTAGGCGGCACTGTTGCTGACAGTGAGCATTCTGAACTAATCCTGCTCACGAGTTACCATGACAACACAAGGATTGTACCACGTGTGTCCCCGTGGCGCCCCCCGCCATCCCCCAGCGGTACCTGCTCTCCAGGCCGTGGATGTACTCCTTCCTCCTCTTGCGGCTGTCCTGAGCAGACTGCTTGTTCCGGATCTTCCTGCGGACTTTCTTCAGGATCCGCTCTTCGGCCTGCGGGGAGAGAAACTCATCAGAGACGAATTCAAGCTGCCAAACAAGATGGCCGCCCTGGACTGGCCGACATCACCCTCAACTAGGGCTGTTGTAAACCAATATTTTAGTAATTGAGTAATCTATCGATTATTCTTACTATTAATCGAGTCATCTTAGTAAATCTAACATAACAGCAGAGTTACTATCTCATATAAACATCAGTCCAATTTTTCATATTTGAGCTTCTCTAACAGAAGAAGTTTAGAAAATTAATTTGTAACAATAACAGCTCACTTTCTAAGTTAACCTGAAGAAAATTTATACAAGAATCTGAAGTTATATTCAAGTTAATAATAAAGAGGCAGGCTCACAAATACACTTTTAAAAAGTGTCTATACCCCATCTTTTGTTTTATGTATTCATCTCCAGTCAAGGTCAGATGAACTCTGACCTTGCCCAAACATTTATATCTCTGTGTTCATATTAGCGACGGGATTTGACTCCTTAGTTCGTCACAGAAACTCATCTACCTACCAGCTACGCTCCATTTGTTGAGACTGGGTGATATGAAATTAATTTCAGCCATACTCTGAACTGAGGAAGTCCAGTTAGTGCAGTACTGAAAATAAGCCTTGTTTTCCAAAAATGTAATCTTAATATGCGTCCGCAGCGGTCAGAACTGGTTCTGTTGGACCTTAGTGAGTGGAAGGTTGCTGGGCAGGGACACGCCCTCCTCCGTCAGCAGCTTCTGCTCCTCCTCCGTCAGCCGCAGGTCAGGGAACAGCGGCACCTGAAGAAGAAGAGTGAGTCTTCCAGTCTCAAACGTCCTCTGACGACGCTCACTGAGAGGAAGTCTTACCTGGTCTCTACCTGAGAGAGGGGCGGAGCTCCGGCCGCCGTCAGATGGACAGGATGATGATGAAGACGAGGCCGCGTCCAAGTCGCTGACGATGCAGGAGTCCGAAAACAGCAGCTGAGTACTCCATTCATCTGGAGGAGGGGGAGGAGGAAGGGGAGGAGAAGGGGGCGGGGCCAGGGGAGGGGGCGGGGCAATGAAAGGGGGTGGAGAAAAAGGAAACAAGGCGAGTTGATGACTTCGTCAAATGACATCATCATATGGACCGAGTGAGAACCGGGTCAGAACCAGACCTACCCAGCTCGATGGAGATGATGTTCTCCTGACCTGGTTCAGATTTGGCTCCGCCCACAGTGCTGATGTCATAGACCACCTGGTAGACTGCTGCCGGGGCCGGCTGGCTGGTCGCCGTGGTTACTGCTGTCACCAAGGCAACAGGGGTCTCCTCTGAGATGCCGCTGTCACTCTCCGACGACGTGTCGGCGGGCCCGGTACCGGTTCCGAACACTTCGTTGGGGTCGACGGCCTGTAGGATGTCCTCCGATTCGCTGTCATCCAAGGTCACCTGACAGGAAGTAAGGACGGATGAGCCGAGGGGGCCGGACAGAGAACCACCTGGTCCAGAAGCACCAACAGGATTCTGGTTCCGGCCCAGAAAGAGTCAGGATGTGAAGACTAACTGAGCGCGCTCAGACCGCCTTTCAGGTAAAATACTCTGCTAAAACTAAGTAGTCCTGCCTCCATTAACACTAGTTGAAACTAGTTTCAACTAGTGTTGAAACTAGTTTCAGTGTTAGTTTCAACACCAACACTGAAACTCACTTCCTGTTTTCTCCGCTGACTTCCTGTTTCCCTCCTATTGACGCCATTTCTCATCCTCCGGGATAAGGAGGAAGGATGCTAAGCGTCCATTAGCATTCTTCTTCCTCGTACCTTCAGTGTGTCCTGTATAATCCAGTCTAAGTTTCTGCAGGTGTTCCCCAGGGCTCAGATCAACATCCTGGCCACATATTCAGCAGATATAATATTAATATCTGTCGTTACGCTGACGATGTCCAGCTCTGCCTTTCCTCCCAGCCCACTTCCTGTCAGACTCTCCTGGAGATCAGGTCATGATCGTCTCATGTTCTCAAACACAAAGAAAAGTTTTATTCACTGGCACCGCTTCTACCTTAAAGGTGGTAAGGGGTATTATTCCGAGCCCCCATGAGGCTTTGCGTGATTTATGGAAGCAACTTCCGCCGCAAACCGGAACCGCCATTTGTTTACATATTAGCAACTCGCTAACCGGCTTTTGTCAGAGCTTTTAGGCTATAAAATATGTGGGCACTCCAGCTATCAAAGCTTAAATGTGACAATATTGTTTTACCGCAACCTACAACTATTGCGGAAAGAGATGGAAACTTGAAGATATGGCCGCAAATAACCCGCACTAGCTAGCTACTTCACTGACTCAGTTGCTTCGGATGCAGCTTCGGGTTTTCTTCCCTTGGTTTTCTATCCACACAGTAAAATGATCATATAAAACATTCTGGGTTTTCTGCTCAAGTTTAGAATTTTTAGCCAGATTAATTTTGTTTCTTCATCCGTCAGCAGGCGGTGAAAACTACCGCCTTGGTTTTGGGAGCCGTTCAAAACTCACCTGCTGCCACAGATTAAACTTGGTCTGATTATTAAAGTTCAGCCGCGAACAGCATTAAGTTACCTGACCTCCACAAGGGTCATTATCATCTTATGACACTTTCCAGTGGCAAGTTGCTCTATAACAAGTTAATGTGTGATTCGGTTCGGTTCTGGTCCAGTGGAGAGATTCTCCATGTTACGGTCATTCAGCAGCTGTGGTCATTTCTCTACTGATTTGCAGCGACACTCAGAAAGGAGAACCTTGAGGTTCTGATGGACTAAATGGGTTCAGATATTTTATATTGTCTTATAAAAAATGTTCCTGGTCCAAACATAATGATAAAGACTCAGATCATGAACTTTATTATCTTTTAAATTCAAACAAAAAATCAAATTCACATCACACCAAGCTAATATTATGTAGTTCTGCTGTTTTATACTGTCGGCCCAGAACTGCAGCTCAGACTCTGACCAGCTTCTCTGCTTTTCTCTTTATTCCTCAGTTGCTCAGAGAAACGAGCTTGTGATGGCCAAATCCATGGACACACCCTGATGTCGGCAAAAGATGTGGCCAGGGTTCAGCAAACTTAAGTCCTGATTGGACTATACCATTAGTTCCTGCTGGCAGGGGGAATGGGTAGTTTTTCTGTTTAGATAAGTTTTATATTTAAGTAAATATTAGTATTTAAAGTTTGATATTTTTGATTTTCATTACTGTGTCTTTAGTTTAGCCAAACTGAGCTGCCCTGTTATTTGTTTTTGTGTTATTTGTATTCATTTAGTTACCCCTATTGTGTCTTGGTCTGATCAGCCAGTATATAAACCCCTGTGTGTCATTTCTTGTTAGGTCAGTTATGTTTTGTTTGTTTCTGCAGCCAGTTTGTTTATATTTTTTGCCTGAGTTCAGTTTTGTTTCTTTGACCTCTTTTATGAGCTCAGTTTATCTTTTGTTACTTATCATTTTGGGTTAAAATAAAAAACCCTATTTTTCTAAATACATCCTGTGACTCCTCCTGTTTTAACTCGGTCCATCACACACCCCCACAAGCAAGGAGGGGAACATGCTTTTCAAATGGTTTGGATCGTTTGCACAGAGGAGAGTGACAGCAAACTGCAGCAGCTGAAAATGTAATAAATGTTGCAATTTTGGTCCTCAATCTGAGTAAACACCCTCAGTTATCCTGGTTTTCCTTAATTTTATCCAACACAGTCCAGCTTAGCCTGTTCAGCAGAGACTGGAAAGTGGCACAAAGAGCAGTGGCTTCTTGTATGTTTTAAATGAACTTCATTATCATATAGCAATAACCTGAGTGAACACAAAAAGCAGTTTTGAGTAATTTATTTATGGAAAAAAAATCATAAAAATGCAACAATTACTATCAAGTCTTAAATCACGGGAGGAATTTTTGCCACACAATATTTATTTGAGCCACATTGGTGGAAGGTTTGAGCTTCAGCTGTTTTATTTATTGTCACATCATCCCAAGCAGATTTAAAGCTGGACACTCTAAAATGATTCTTATGTTTTTGTTTTTTGTGCCATTCAGAGGCGAACTCCTGATGAATAACTTGAACTTCAGTATAAAAGTGCAGAAACCTGTGAATTGACAGATTCATTTATATCTGCTGTACAGCAGCAGGGATGAACAGCTCTGCTGCTTCATGAAAACAAAGTGCCTTGCCTGAGTTTTCTCCACAGTCTGACTTCTTCTTACATTTGCTAAAAAATATGCAAAACACCAGTTCTATTGGACCGATGTATGGTTTCAAGCAGAGAGATTTTTTTACAGGCTTGCATACTGAGATTGCTCTTCAATTTTATTTCGTTTTTTTTTTTGGTGAAACAAGAACAACATGACCTGATTTTCTAGCTTAACACAGCTTGTAACAGTTTCAGCAGACAGGAGGCATGAAGTATTCTTTTGTTTGTGCAAAGAATTGTGAATGAAGAAGAAGAGAACCAGCAGGGCTTTGAGAATGAGGCCAGAGAGAAAGAAAAGTGCTTCATCATCCTGGGTGATCCATTGTTCTTATCAGGTGCGACAGAACGGATCAGAGGAATGCAAAGTAGAATGCAGTGCCCTGTGTGGCGCGATGGTGGCAAGACATGGGCTGTAAATAAAATCATTGCACCAGCATGGATGGTGTTTGTCATTTTGTAATATCCTGATTTATTTTATTTCATGTAAAATTCATGATAGCTAGAGATGCATTCTCATTCTAAGGACGTTATCTAACAGTTTGTGTCACTAACAGCATGTTGAGGAGCTGGGAACAATCACATGTCATTTAGTTTACTGTGATTGTTTTATATCTTTGAAATTAAGCTTAAGTGATTGTCGAACCCGAGTTACATGGGTCTGAACAAGACCTATGACTTCTTAGGACATTCTGCAGCATTTCAAGTAGAGTACAGATGCTGTTAATGCTTGTAAGACCTATGAGATTCTTGCATACACAAATGTAGGAACACTGTCTGAATTCTGACCACAAAATTAAGTTTAAGACTCCAGGATAGACCCAGACTTGACTGAAGGGAATACACAGTGAAGCCCCACTTATTCACAGCTAAGTATTTTTGTGGATTTGTCTATTTTTGATGGATTTTTCTGTGCAACAAAACTCCAGATTATTCATGGAAAATTAGCCATTCGCAGATTTTTTCGTAGAGCAAATCTAAAATATACAAAAGAAAAAGTATTATCTAGACGCAGTGCTGCTGAGTTTCCATTACAAATGTGTGCTAAACTTTTTCGATATTCTGTGACTGTAAAAAAAAAAAAAAAAATGTTGCAACTGCAGTGTTTCCATTGCATAAGAAATTAAAATCACACTGAATAAGTTTGTTTACATAGCCACAGTAGACATTATTCTGGTATTGAAGCCCTTTGTATACTCAACTTTTGACAAGCTGAGTGATGTGAGATCTCTGGAAGCCAATGTCTACAAATAACTATTTTGCTGCTGTGTACAAACCAGCATGATGCAAAAACGTGTTGCCATTACAGTTTTTGATTCAGCTGAAAAACCACCTCATCCTAGCACAAAAACCTCTTAGCAAAAAGTATGAATTTATTTCTAACTTGGTGTGTTTCCATTAAGCAAATTTTTGTTTATTTGCACAATTTTATGAGCTGGTGTTTGCCAATCCAGGAGCACCTTTCCTTTTCCACGGCGCTAAATGACTGTATCCCAATGAACAAAAATAAGAAAGACTGTACATATTAGCTTCTGTGGTAGTGCTAAGACAGTTTTCACTCTGCGAATGGAAGCATATTTTGAGTTTGAACTATTAAAATAGACAGTTATAAGTGTTTTTAAAGGGGAGCATTTGCAGATCTCACCTATGTAGAGGAAATTGTGGTTCCTAAATCCCACAAATACCAGGAGTCCTCTGCAGATCACCGCTGCTCTGAGAAGCTCTTGGGATCCCCCAGAAATAATAACATCTTGTTTGGCTGAAGAATGTATCATCATGATCCAGAAAACAATGAATGCATACAATAAAAATATAACTAGAGCAAAAACCTACAGAACCAGTTTCTTTATGTTTCAAGTACTTTTTTAAGACTGTTTACATTTTCTTGTAAACTAAACTTAGCAATTATAATCGTTCAAACTTGCAATACCTACAAGATGTCACTAACACTTTATTTCCCTTGAGCTTCTGCCCAAGGGAAATAAAAACTGACCAGCAGCACCCCTAAAGTGCATTTTCTAAAATAGAACCATTCCCTTAAGTATAATCCATTTGCCTAAGCCGTAGCTAACCCACAAGTGAAGCTGTTAAAGCAAGAGTCTTTTTTACTAAATCTACAGACATAAAAAAATGTCACACCACAGATATGTTGGATTCATCAAAATCTTTGGTCAGCTTGAGTTTATGCTCTTTAAATAAGGATTGCATCTTTAAAAATGGTAGAAATGTATATACTGCAGCGTGCATGACATGCACAAACAGAGAATAAGAAAGCAGGAATGCAGCAGGGAAGCTCAAAGGATGAGATGCAAGCAGAATTTGTATTCTGTAGCAAGGTTCTGCAGAGGAGGGGGAAAAAATAATCAGGGCAGTGGATCATCATGCTGCTCTGATTTGTGCATCATCATGGTGCTCACATACATGCATATACACGCAAAGTCGAATAAAGCATCAGGGGAAACAAAGAAGCATTTTTTTATTCAACGGAGAAAATAAAAAAACCAAGTATGACAAATATGCAAATGTTTCTGTAAAAACAAGCTGAAAATGAACACAACAACCTTTAAAACCAAATTCAGGGTCAGAGAGCTGCAGAAAGGCAGAGACTCTCTGCAGGTATGCGCATCCTGTGGTCTTCAAGAGGCTGAACTCAAACACCTAAACACAGGGAACTCTGCGTTCTCCATCGCTCTGATACCAGCCTCTCCTTACCTCACTTGGCCCAGCCAAACCAACTCACGGTGCCAGCGCCAATGTAGCTGCTGTAATCTAGGCCAAGCTATTTATAAAGCAAGCAGCCAAGTAAAGGCACAGGGAGCCAGGGGGAGACACAGGGATGGGAGGATAAAAGAATGTCTACAGGGCAGAGAGACACATCTACAGAGCGTAGGTGAGTAAGTGCGGGGTTGATGAGCGGCGCAGCCATAGAAGGACTAAAAAGTAGAGAAAAACAGAACAGAAAGAGACAAAAACAAGGCGTCAGTGTGTTTCTGCTGAGCGTGTGAATACTTCCAGCTTTATTCAGCATCATGCTGTTGGGGCTGGGAGGAAGGTTTTCTGTTTTAGAGCTGGGATACAAACAGAAGCAGTCCCAGCACCCAGCACCCAGCCCACTGCACTGAACCCCTTTGAGAACCTCCTGGTTATTCCACCAAATATCGATTTCCGAAGTCTTCCTGAGTTAAAACATTAGTATTGTTGTTTCTAAATGAATATGAACGCATTTTCTTTGCATTATTTGAAGTCTGAAAGCACTGCATCTTTTTCGTAATTTCGACCATTTCTCATTTTCTGGAAATAAATACAAAATTTTTGCTTTGAATTTCAGAGACATGTTGTCAGTAGTTCATAGAATAAAAGAACAATCTTCATTTTACTCAAACATAAACATATAAAGAGTAAAATCAGAGAAACTGGTCATTTAAAGTGGTCTCTTAATTATTTCCAGAGCTGAATTGGTGCATCAAATAAAATTCCAATAACACACAATAAAAAAGTTTATGTCGCAACATGACAGAATAATAAAAACGTTCAAGAGTTGCGAGCACTTTTGAGGTTTTGGATCAGAACTCAAACAAACAAATCTGTGTCATCCATGTTGTTTCACCTACAGTCATCACAAACTCGGCCGAAACATGGGAACTGACAGCATAGTATGTTTCTGGTTCACAGCCCACATCTGGTGGGCCACCAGCAGCTGTTGGCCGTTTTAACTCGGTCCAGCAGCTTAGGAGCTGCAGAGATGAGCTGCCTTATAGCTGTGAGAGCGAAGGGGGGGGGATCACAGACTGACACGTGCCGATGGTCCCACTGATTGCTTTGCTTAGAAATCAGGTCAAATCTTTGTACAGGCTGAGGCACACTCTCCGATCCGCATGCAAACATCTCTGCAGCTACAATAACAAAAACCAACAAAGAAGAAATGTAAGTTGGACGTGAAAGGACCTGAGGCCGTCTCTGAGTTTCCAAGACAACACAAAGCTCGGAGAAATGTGTCCCATTTTCCAAAGGAAGCAAACAAAAAAGAAGAAAGAACTCGAAAGAATTTTACCAGAGGATGAAAAAAAGTATTAAACATCTATATTTGGAATTGATGAGGTCAAGTAGTGAGTTTGGACAATAGAGTCTGCAGACTGAGTGAAAACTTTGCCACTAATGAACAGTAAATACCGATTAAGCAGCAGCTTCCACATGCAACTGAGACAAATGCAGTTAAAGCGTCACTTATTTAAGCTTTATTCTCTTTGGATTGAACCACAGTGCTAATAAAAACAAATAATATTAATATAATACTCTGAACTTAAACAGCAGGGGTATTTTAACTGAAGTAGATATTTTAGAGCAAATTTGCATCTTGTGTCTCTCTATACATGAAAACATTTTTAGATATTAAGAAAATATGCAACACCAAATAATCTTTATACATTTAAGAACATATGCAGCCTGCAGCTCCATCCAGTTGTCATTTTAGACATGTAAAGTTCCAAATATAGAAAATGTTTTTTCTTACACAAATGAAAATGCATACAAAGCATTCAAAGGAAGGGCAGGACAACCAGATTAGAACAACAGTTGACATCCGGTGAGTCAGTGTGGAGAGACGCAAAGAGTCTGACTTAAATGACAGCGAATAAAAGGAGGAAAATAACATGAATGAAAGATTTGTGGAGAGACAGAAATAAACAAAAACTGAATCAGCGACACGCATGACTGTTTTTCCATCTCCAAGAAGAGTGACAATGGCAAAAAACACAAGAGGGAAGAGAGAGAGGAAAAAAAATCACTACGCCATCAATAGTTCTTTTCTGTACGAGACAAGTGGCAGAAATTGATTTAAACGCCACTCTCCACACCTCTCTCCTGATAAACATGTCTGGAAAAACAACCTCAGTGACAAAACGATAACAGCAACAAGCCGGTGTGACTAAACAAAACCTAAAACTATAATCAAAGTTAACAAACTGGAAGAATATATCCAGATATCTTTGCCTTTAAAGCACATCTACAGCCAAAACAGAAAGAAGAAAAACATGCTAAGCCAAAATGAGGAAGCCTGTCGTTCACTGTGGGTTTATTTCAGCTCCTTAATTCTCCTCTTTCATGCCTAAAAGCAATCATTTTTCGCAACATTTTTCAATTTCATGGACTGGATGATTGCATTTATGTCTCAATTCATTAGAGTCCATTTATTCTTGGCATCTGTTAAATAAGAGCTCATGGTTTTATTGTAGTGCTATTTTTGAGTACACCCACAGAAGATTTTCCTTTTTTAGGGCTGATTGAAACACAAAATAATCTTGATTTAAATAGCATCACAGAGGCATGACAAAGAACAAACATCACAGTTGCTTAGGCAGCATCCTTAATCTTGCTGTTTTATAATCAGCCCCTTACATGTAGAGGGAGTGTGGGTCCATGGAAGACAAACCATCCTTTTTATAACCAAACAGCCCTGAAGAAAAACAATCATAACAGAACATCAAAGAGACAAAAATATCTTAAAATAAGTTGTAATATGAAAATGTGAGGGTGGAAAACAGCTGCAGGAAACAAATATAATGATGTAAATATGTTCGTCTTTCAACAAATGGGCTTTAAACATAACTGAGTTTTATAGATGAGCTGTGAAATAGGAGATATTTCAAAACGGTGATATTTTTATTACTTTCCCACTACTGTGTATCAACCTTGCATTTCAGTACCGGATGCAGCTGGGGTTGGGTGGTAACTAGTTACATTTACTTGAGCAACTTTTGAAAAAAAAATTGCGTTAGGAGTATTTTTACTACATTGTACTTCTTACTTTTACTTGAGTAACTTTATTACAAAGTATAGAATAAAGTATCTGGTACTCTGCTGACTGAAAGAAGAACAAGCTTGTTTTAGCTTTGACTAAACACACACCTGTAGTTTTTGTTAAATTTCAAATTTTTTATCTTTTGCCTGATTTTGTTATTCTATAATTATATTATTTATATAAATTATTTTCATTTTGATCTTTAAAATACCAACACTTCCACATAACTTTAGATTTTGGTCCATCTCATGACGTAATTTTTAAAAATTAAATGATACATAATTTGATCAGTTTCTCAGTACTTGAATAGACCTTTTACCAAATACTTTTTTTACTCTTGACTACGTTTTACATATATAAAATATGTTGAAGTAATGCTACTCTTACTTAAGTACAATTTTGACTCTCTAAAGCTGGAGCTTTCGACAGTCCCATCCTGTTTTATGCAAACCTGTGTTTTTCCAGTGGAAATAAACAAGCGTGAGAAGGAAGAGACACACAGAGTCCAGATACCAGCTGACATTTAAAATCCATTACATGACGTACTGTTGATGCAGTGCTGAACTTTGCTTTATTCTTATCTTTTCCCCGAGTCTAATCTATAACGCTGTGGAAAAGAGTTTTGCTTACTTACAGGTTTCGTCTGTTTTTTCCGTTTTGTCACAGATTTTAGCTCATCAAAGCAATTTTCATATCAGGCAAAGATTACCCGAGTTGAGAAAAAGCAGGAATGCAAGTTATGGATTACTGAGTTAATCTAAAGTTGATTGATATTATTGATCTAATAGCAGTTAATTGATAATTGGGCATTTCCTTGAATCATGAGAGTTGACTCTTTTTAAATTCATAATATGCTGAATTTTTAAAAAAGAAGCACATCATTATATTTCAACTATTTCATGTGTCAGCTGCATGAAATACTGACTGAACAGAAAATTGTGGTTTTCTCAGATTAAACTTTGACATATTTATAAAATATAACAAAACAGGAAATGTAGGAAGGATTTTGAAGAAAGTGTACAAGAGAAATACTTTTTCACAACGCTGCACGCAGTCTGGCGTGGGCGATATTTACCAAGAGCTTTATTGAGATATTTTGTGGTACTATTGCAATAACAATTTAAAAGGATTTAAAAAAACTATTTATTACTTATTTTTTAGGTAACTGCATGGCACATCATTCAAGCCACCACAACAACCACAAGAAAAATATTCTTATTTGAAACTTCTTTAGGAAAATTTAAAAAAGTGTGATTTCTATCACAAAACGACATTTAATCACATTTTCAAATTTACTGATATCCGTTGATGCAAACATTTCTGATCATACTTTCATTTTTTTTTTGTTTACAATCAATAACTGATTTTTATCTTGACAATTATAAATCCAAATTCTGTTTTTAATATTAGAATTTTTTCACGAATAATGATAAACGATGACATAAATACCCCTGATTAGTAATTCAAAATGAAAAATGTAACTTGGTTTTATTTAATTCATGCAAAATTAATTTCTACTTTGTTCTGTAACCTTTTATTTCAGTTGTGTTTCATTAATGGGTGATGTTCAAGAACTTCCCTTCTGCAAACTAAACTCATTAGGCTGGAATAAGTTTGACGCAACATGATTAAGGTGAATATTGTTTCACCTTAATAGACGAAACTAGAGATAACATTTGCTTTAACCACTTTAATTATCTTCAGCAAAACATCTTTAATTAAAAAATGATTCATGCTCTGCAGATAATGACCATTATTAATCGTACTGCTGCAAGCGAGAAAAAAAAAAAGGTCGTCATCTCGGTTAGTCGCATTGTTCCATCTACTGCTGTCAACTTGGCTGAAATTGCTTTCTGCTTTCTTGTATGTAACAAATAAAGGAAAAATAAGCGCAGTGGGTCGCTCAGCACACCAGAATAATATCCAGGCCGCTGCAGGAGCAGGAGGCCAGGGGCGTTCGCTCACTCTCCACCGCATTATGTCTGACCTTCAGTATGCCAAGCACCCGCTCTGCCCCCACCAAGGACCGACACCCAAAAATAGATTATAGTCTCAACACATGCAAACATGTCACTACTACTGTCCATGCACACACACAAACACACATTTATAAGATGCACACACACAGTCACTTTCTCACTGTTCACATCCTTTATCTTTCTATTTTTAGTTCCCAAGGTTTCAGGAACATTCTGTGCCAGAGTTTTCTTACTGTGTTGCTCGATAACTGTACGTACAGACATCACAACGTCCACCAGAGCAGTCCAGCTCCTCACATACATTCAGCAAACATCAACGTTTCAAGGGAAAAATCTTTACAGAACAAACAGTGACCGTCAAATATACAGCTGTAAAGTGTAAAAGTGAAGTGGAAGGCCAGTTTTGCAAAATAAAAATCTGAAAAGTGGGCTTTGCGGTTTTTAGAACCAGCACAGTCACAGCTGAGAGGCTTTTAGGTGCCTTTACCATCTGCAAATTGAAACTGTTCCCCATTCTTCCTAACAAAATTGCAGCTCAGTTCCGGACATTGACTAGGCCGTTCCAACACATGAAAATGTTTTGATGTAAAACATTTCATTAGTAGTTCTCGCCGTGTTTTTAAAGGTTGCTCTCCAGCTGGAAGGTGAACTTCATGGACTATCTGTCCATAAAACAGTCTGCACAGCAGAGTCAAAGTACGCAGTAAGATTGCAGGATGTTAGACCTGAGCTCTGCTTGGAGGAATAAATCCTTACTGAGACAGCATGACCACGTTTAGAGCTCAGTTTGTGTTAATGACCTCATGGGGGCGCCACTAATCGTTACTCAAACTCCTTTACTCCTTCGGCCATTCAGCTCGTTTTTAATTTTGTTTTCTTATGAATTTGATAAGTGTCTTTTAGTCTTTGTTGCACTGACAGCATTTGTTCCGATCTTGAAATGCCTGCATGAGATTATCTGTATTTTTCTTTTTTCTCTCTCTCTTTTCTTTGCTATTGTTGACCAGAGAGCTGCAAACTGAATTTCACTTTTTGGGATAAATAAAGTTGTTAGATTTGATTTTGGTTTGACTCCAGTCTCAAGCCCTTTGTCGCATCTAGCAGCTAATTTTTTTTTAGGATTTACCTGAATTTTCCCACCAACTCTGACCAGCTTCCCATGATGCTGCCACCAAAATGTGTCAACTGAAGATGATGTTTCACATCCCCAGTGTTTTACTTATTGGCCAAAATCTGACAGGGCGACCTTTTAAAACCTGTGCTGAAAATCAGCCTACTATTTTAAAATCTTTCCATATGAATGAGGTTTTATTTTATTCAGTGGGAATCCCAGGAAGAAGAACTGAACGCAAACGAGCTGCAGGATTTTCTGCAGTTTTTGTCAGACATGTTGAAGATTTTTTTTTCCACTTCACAATTGTGTGTAACTTTGCGTTGCAGCATTACATAAGAAAAACAATTAAGTACACTGAAGTTTTTAGCTGCAACATGGTAACATAGGAATACCTTTACAAGGCACTTCATTAACACAAAACACAATTAGTTGGAATAAAAAAAAAACAACTTGAAAAATAAAATTATTTGTAATCGTTAGACATTTGTATCTACAGAAGTTTTTGGAATCAAAACAGAGAGCTTATATTCTATATATTTTTTCTCCTTTTGTTAGAATACATATATATGAGTTTAAATTGAAAATACTTTGGATTTTCATTGCATGTAAGATTAAAAAACCAACACCTTCATGTTGCATAACGCTTGCAGCTGGTTGATTGCTCTGATTGTGGACAAAGCAAAGCTCAGCCAGAGAGCAGCAGGAGCTGCACTGAAAGCTTTGCTCAGCGCTGATTAGGCCTGATATACACCGGCACTGTATGGAACGATTTATAATGGCTTCTCTGACCTTCGTCTCAGCAAACACAGAAACCACCTTGGCTTGTTACGCTGCCCAAACACCTTTTTTCCTCTCACACTTGCTTACTTTTTACTGTGGAAATCCATCATGTCCAAATCAGAATTAACACTGGCTGCAGAGATACATTACAGGGATGATGCATTATGCTGGAAATAAGGAACACAATAAATCCTAAATTAAGACACAGAAAATGTTTAATTAAATCTGCTATAAAATATGAAGGAAATCAGTAGTTTACATACACTAAATAAATAGACATTAATTTTTCCCCCCTCAGTTTACATACATTTCCTCGTTGCCTTTCAACTGTATGAAACCTTTATTTTTTATTTATTTTTTCCCCACAAACGTCTCGTAATAATTTACTGAAGTTCTGGTCCATTCCTCCTGACAGAACCGGTGGAACCTGGTCAGGTTTATAGGTCACCATACGCACCTTTGCCTTTTAAGATCTTAAAGGCATTAATAAATAAATCACTAAAGAACTCTTTCTCTCATTATTGTGCCATTTAGCAAATAGAAATAATTTTGGTGATGTTATCTGACCCATAAAAAGAGAGGTTTGGTGTTGTGCTGCCACTCTGTTTTGACCATGAAAGTTCATGTAAATGGATAAATAAGCAATAGCCCCATGTGTATCCCTGGGATGATGCAGGATCTGGAACACAGAGCACTTTAAAGGCTCAAAGCAGGTCAAGGGAAGAGAAAGCTGGAATAAAGAGTAAAACTGTGCCGATGCAAAAGAAAGCAAAAAGGCTTTTACATAAAGTGTGCAAAGGATTTCTGATAGACGCAGGGGCACTTTCTCCTTCTCCTGTCCCTCCCTTCGCTTCCTCCCTCTAAAAGAGTGTGATTACAGAAACAGGCCGTCCTCCTGCCTGCATGCAGCCTTTAGAGAGTAGACACAGAAGGTAATGTCTGTGTTGGAAGAAAGCCAAGAGCCCAAAGACAACAACAACAAAAACAAAAAACAAACAAAATATGTAGGTTGCAATGTTCTTGCTCATCACAGAAGAAATGGACTAGATGTCATGTTTTAGCAAACAGGAAAGCATTGAAGTCTCTGAGAGGGTTTACGCAAAGAAGATGAGCGAAGCCAAAAACATCTTCATTATGTTCTTTTGCACTTTAAACTTGAAATAATAATTTTAAAAATTCGTTGTTTTTTGCTGTCTGGAGTTAAATCAGACAAAACCTCTCCTGTTTAGGTCGGTTAGACTAAGAGATAATATGTCACATATCTATTATTTAAAGTCTTCAAAATCAAAAGTTTCCACAGGATGATTATTATCTCAGATGATGATGTCACAGCTTTAGAAAGTTATGTAAGGTTAACTGACACATCTGAGTTAATACGGTGGATTTTTAGGTCACTCCTGGAACAAACTGTTTTCTTGTTTGACACAACAAAATAAATGAGTCAAGATATCAGTTAGAGATTAGTAGAGCTGAACAAATCTGGTTCACAGACATGATGGGAACGTCCAGCCGTCAAACCACTCAGGAAGGAGGCTCAGGTGATTCCAACTGACCAAAAACAAGAACATTATGGTCTGATTTACCTTCAGATGTGAGAAAAATAAAGTGCATTTGTCTGTTTATACAGTGTATGTAAACTTCTGGGTTCAACTGTATGTCCTCACTGCAAAAACACTAAATCTTACCAAGTACTTTTTCTGCCTTATTATACTTGAAATAAGACAAGACTAACTGAAAAGTAGCTTGTTTTAAGTCAGTAATTCCTTCATATTGATCTAATGTCAGATTATTCCACCTAAAACGTGAAAAATCTCTTTTTATAAGTAAAATAATCTGCCAGCGCAACTGGTTCATTTTGTCTTATTCTAAGATATTTGCACTAGAAGCTAAATATTCGGTAAGATTTAGTGTTTTTGCATTTCTCATCCCTGCTTGCTGTCCTCATTTACCAAGTTTGAATAAATGTCTCAAGTTCTATTTTTAGAGCAGCCTGTTTGACTAAAACATACAGAGCATTCTCCATTGACATGTTTCTATCTGAAGTGTGTGTGTGGGCGTCGTTTCCACTTAAAAGCCGGAGCGTGAATCGTAATGAAGTGAGAAGGCAAAACAAGCGGAGGGAACGGGGGAGAGGAGGGCGCCACGGCTGGGAGCAACGGGCGTACAAACAGCAACCTCACAAAGCAGGAGTGATTCAGTTAAAGGGATTCTGTGCAAGAGCCTAAATTAGCCTCTCTGCTTTGTATTTCAACAAAAAGTGGATCAATCAAGGAGAGGAGGAGGGAAGTTAACGAGAGATATTGTCATGCGGGAGGCGAGCTGGAGAGATGGATGGACCTGACGGAAACAGAAGAGGTCTAAGGATGCCAGCTGGAAGGATGATGAATCTCAGGACAGCATAATTAGATTAGAGGGCAGAAAATTACAAGTATTTTCTTTTGCATCCTCCTCCAGAAAACGGGATCCAATGATCCCGAAGCCTCCTGCTTCAGGAGTTTGATCAAGCTGTGACAAATAAAAAAAACATCCTCGACAGGCAGAAATCTGTTTGCAACATGCATGTGCGTAGGTTTGTACACGAAGCCTGCAGAGAAATCTACAGCACAGACATAATTGGGGATGAATAACATGCAGCCTGGGCTGATGGTGGAACGATATCCACTGACAGATGGATTAAGCCCTGAATGTGGCTCGTGATTCTGTGCAAGTCATGTTGTAATCCGCTGACCTGCATTCATGCCTCCTGCTAAATAAATTTTAGCAGCATCAGGTGTGTGTGCAGTGGTGTGTGTGTGTGTGTGCGTATGTGATCAGCAGGGCAGCTTGAGACAGGAGCATAAGCTCTGAGTAACACCACGCACGTGTTGCTGGGATTTTCAATCTTGGATCGACTCAAACAGCAGAAGAGATGACTCAAACATGAATAAATTGATGCACCGACTCAAACAAACACACACACGCAAACAAACACACACACACTGATCAGAAATGTGGAGCAGAAAGCAGCAGCTCACCCTGTGCATGTCCTCCTCAAACACAGTGTCATGGACGCTGCATGCGAAGAGTGCGGTGGGAAGGTCGCTCAGGTCCATCATCTCGTCCGCCACGCCATCCTGGTCACTCTCGCCGAACACCATGTCCTCTTCCTCCTCCTCGTCCTCCTCGGGATCGCTGCTGTAAGCCTCCGACCCGTTGCTCCAGGCCTTAAAGTTCTCCCGCAGCATCCTGGATCTTTTCCTTTTTATTTGCTGCTGAAGCTAGAAAAATAAAACAAGAGATTAATATGTGTGAAAGTGAGAAGGAAGTGGTGAAAAAAACTGATTTGTTTGTCATTTTATCTGATTTAGTTGATTTTGCAGTAAGTTTTAAACCAAAGTTTTACTTTTTCAGTTATTCTGCTGCTTTGCTAATAGTGGGACTTTGACTTAACTACTTCTGAGTGAAGAATGTTTTGATAATAATTGTAACAATAATTAAAAAAAAATAATTAAAAGCAAGTAAAAGTGTTCAATAATATTTGCAGGTACATGTCAACAAATTAAAATGGCACTTAAAGTTTTTTTTATGTTATTATTATTAATAAATAAAGGAAATAAATTGAAATCCTGATCTCATTTGCAAGAGAAATGGACAGAAAATCTGCAAAACACAACAACCTGTTTGCCACACAGAGAAAGTATGGAAGACTGTGGAGAGGAAGATGAGTCCGGTTGTGGTTCTGCAACCTGAGCAGAACCACAGGCTGATCAGCTCCATGCTACTCTGCACAAATGCAGTAATTCAAGCAAAAAGAGCCCCAACCAAACACTAATGCCTTCACTTTGCACTGTATTTTTCAGTAGGCCTACGTTTCTGAATAATCTATTATACTACATGTACGGTTGTCATTAATAATCACCACAGAAAAGTGCTTGAAATACATTAAAAACAATTAATCTATAAAAAGAATTCCACTTTCTGAATTGAATTATGATCATTTTCTGAGATGCATCTGTTCGAGGCCATAAAGCAAATGTGTCAAACTGAAGGCCTGGGGGCCAAATCTGGCCCACTGTAGCTTTTCATGTGGCCCTCTAGACTCCAAATAAGTCCTTCCAGTTTTTCCAAAATCTGCAAAATTCACACAAAATCAACAAATCTCTACATTTTTTTCTGATTTTACTGCAATTTTTTTCAAAATTGAGTTGAGTTGAGGCAGCAATCACTTCATTGAGTTGAAGTGATTGCTGCCTCAGCCTTACTGGATGTCAACGTACAGTCCGTAATTCATAAGGCAAGTAATAAAATTCCTTACAAACATTTCTAAATTGGCACCACAAAATCTATCATTTTGATTACAAAAGAGCATTAAAGCAATCACAAAATCTTGGAAAAACAGCTGTTTACTGGTATTTTAACATTTTAATTGGTTTTATCAACACATTCTGGCACAACCGGCCATTTAAGGACATGCAGATTTTTGATATGGCCCAAAATAAAAATGAGTTTGACATTCCTGCCATAAAGGAGAAACATTGGATGCTACTTGACCCCATTACTTTCATTAAAACAAAAAATGCCAACGTTGGATTTAGAGTGGAGTGCCATCTAGTGGTATAAACTAAAATTTCTCAAAACAACGCTAATCAATATTTTAGGAACTACAGCACGTCAAAACGCACCAGAAGGACGCGGTTTAAAATAACAAGAACGAATATCACTGTAACCTTCGAATTAAACCATTGCTGTCCTAAAATAGCTCAAATAGAGCCAGGAAGCAGCGAGGAATCCTGCAAAACGAGAAACTTCTGCACGGCGGCGACAAGCGGAAATGAGACTGACAGGTTGTTTCTCGGAAGCGTTTCGCTTTTAGTTCAAAGTGGCGCTTCTGCAGCTCAAAGTTTGCACTAATCCGCGTGAAGTTCCTGCTCTGATCCCGTCGGATCCAAATGCTCCCGTCATCATCACCACTCACCGAACTGCTGTCAGTGAACGCGACCAGAACCCTCCATCACAAACGGAAGGAAACCAGAATCTTCCCGTCACTTTGCTGAGTCAATCGGATTGGTGATGCTGTTATTTTCGTGGAGGCCGTCAGATGCGTGGGTGTTTGTTGTCCGTGGATTATCATTGGGGGGCATGGTCACGGCGCAAACTCCTCCGGCGCTGCCAGGCGCAGGTGGAACCAATGAGACGCCGACGGCGGCCCGCAGCGTCCAATCAGGCCGCCGCAAAGGGGAGGACGCTCCGCAGCAAGATTGGTGGAGGCCGTGGGGCAGAAAGTGGCTCTGCTGCAAACTGCTTTAAATACCCGGCAAGGACGTCTCAGTGAGTCACAGCAGTAAACTGTTAAATCTGTCCACTGCGCCTCCCGCTGAGTTAAGATGAGCTTAAATGTTTACAGACTGATCACACTTTGCAGGATCCACCTGTTCTGTCATCCAGAGGGACATTTATGTTAAAATTGACAACCCACTTTAAGATTTATGCATCTTGCAAGTCCACAAAACAAAATAAAACCAATTATTACAAAAAAATGCAAACAATCTTATTTACTTTAAGCGTTTCTCACAACGAAACTTCAATTTTGCCAATAAATCCTGCATACTTCTACATAAGCTTCTCTGAGGTCTCAGATCTCACATGTGGAACTGTCCAGATCCAGAAGGTTTAAATCTATACTCCAGAAATGCATTTTGTGTGAATAAAATTTAAGGATTTTACAAACAATTTTTTAAAATGAATTGGCAGAACATTTACTGAGAGAAGCAGCACTGGTATTCACTCACAAGATAAAATATCTTTTAGGACTTTTAGCTATGTTGGTGCAATTATAAGGAACTAAATATAAAATGTGAAGAAGGAAGAGTAAACCCTAAATAAATAACTTTGCAAACGCGCCACAAGCACTATTTAAAATATGCTTAGAAAAGTTTAAACTATGACAAAAATTATGCTTTTTATTTCCCTTATTTGGTTAAATTACATAAATTCCTTGAAAAATATTCAAGCTTGATGTTTATTTAAACACCAACAGTTAACAGTCACCATCATCATGCACTTACCCTGAATTTATCCAGCAACAAACTTCATTTTAAAAATGTACATTACAACCAGACAGAGTTCATAAATACATCACAGTAAATTAAACACAGTGGTCAAACTGGGAAACTGGTCCCAACAAGAAGAGGCAGTTTAAACTTCATTTAAAACAGAGTCAGAGGCAGTTTTTCAAAGTAAAGACACTTAAACTGTACAGCTACAACGTTACACTGTTTGGTCAAAACCCTGAAGTTTGATAAGCTTGCACATTTACTGGAAGAACAGATGAGTGTGCTGGGTAGCCCTTGGAATAAAAAGGTTTATATACTGTATTTCACTGCTGATCGAGTTTATCAAAGATGACAAAACGTCAACATAAAACAAGTAATAAGTCACTTCATTCTGCTGCCAATCTTTGGTTCCTCTGAGATCAACAAATGTCTTCAAAACGCAGAATTCACAAGTTATTAAAATATATACAAAGATAAGCTGCTTTACCAGTTTCACTTCCTCATGTGCTTTGATAGAGATGGAAAACATCGTTAATGGTACAAAAGAAGCTAATTATTTCCAAGGAAGAAATTGGGTAAATTCCAAAATTTGAGGCAGATTTTCTCTGTTTACAACTGTTGTACTTAATACAGCAATTAAAAAAGCTTTTCCCTGACTAGCTTTGGTTTAAAACAGGAAGTATGTGTGAGAGTCAAAGGAGAGAAGGTTTGGTGAAAACGCCCATTTGGGTTGTTTTTTTAATGTGAGGCAGCGATAAGTTTCAATCTTTCTTCAGGTCGGGCTGACCATGAGGCGGATTGGTGCCTCTCACGGTCACAGTTGGGTGCTCCAGGTTGGCCGGTAGAGTAGCCGGCGCCACGCCGTCGTTGTTGACCAGAGCGCCGTAGGAGAAAGAGCCGTTAAAGTCCGGCTGAACAACAAGGCCGTTGTCATGAATGGTTGGCACGCCTGAGCAGAAAGACGTGCAAATAAGAAGATAAAATGTATCCTGACTTACACAAATGTAGAGTTTAAAGTTTTGTTTTAATACAAACCATTAGCCACATCCATGGTGACGTACGGCTCAAAGATCTTCGCCTTCTTCCTGGATTTGGTGACGAGAAAGACGCCGAGGAAACAGACTGCAGACCTGCTCCAAAATAAAACATTTTTATTCAAACTTTAACCTCAGCAGCTTCTGGCCTAGTCCACACATAGATGGACATCTGGAAAAATAAATATATTTTTTTATGTTTTGACCTTTCATCTACACAAAATATCCATTTAATATCACTAAAAACTTTGTAAAAACTCCAACCAAAGTGGAGATTTGAAAAAAATACTTCATATTTGTGTTTGCTTGTGTGCAGTAAAATTTAGGGTGTTGTGCATTATAGTGTGCAACAAATAATGCAGCAATATATTTACATACTTGACATGACGATTCCCAATCAACATCATCTTGTGTTCTAGTAACTTTATATTCTATTTAAAGTAGTTCAACCTATAAAACAAATTAACATTCTGTTAACTTGTTTAAAAGGAAGTCATGGTTGTTTTAATGTTATCTGATTGGGTGACATAAGTTTCAGCTTTGTGCTACACTGCCCCCTATGGGTTCGGCATGTTTATAACAACATTCGGAGGCATATTTGTGCATGATGTGTTTAGAAGATTAATTATTTCCCTGTAAATCTGATGCCAATGTATAACTTCACAAGTCATGAAGTTAAAACATTCCTTGTTTTAATTTGTTATTTTTCATGTTGGCGTTGTTATAAAATTGCTACTTTATTCGCCCAATATTATGACTTTTTTCTGGTAATATTACAGCTTTATTTTACTTTATTGTTGTACGAATTTATTATCGTACTACTGCAAGTGTTTTATTGTAAAATTGTGACTTTATTCTCTGAATTTAAAAATTGTAGCCAGACCTAGTTTTCCTTAATAAAGTTGATCTGAATTCAAAATTCAAATAAATAGAAGCTATAAAATACCTTATTTAACTATGGAAACACAAAAAATGCATTGGTGGAATAACACATTTATTTGGTGAAGATCAAATTTTTTCCAAAAATGCAATCTTCAAAAACCAAAAATTCGATTAATTGATAAAACTAATTAATGACCCTACATTAATCAGTGAAACACACTGAAGTTTGCAGTTGCCACTGGAAAACGTGAGCAGGTTTAAAGTCTATGAATACTGAATACTGAACACTGCCACTCACCCAAGAAGAAACATGCAGATGTGAAGAACATCTTCCTTCTGAAACTCCAAGTAGAAAACGGATCCTACGGATGAAAAGAGGAGAAGTTCTGAGACATGCTGTGACTAAAAGGAGAGCAGCTGAAGCAGATTAGGAGAGGTTCGATTTTATTTCTAGACTCATGTTTATAGGCCCAAAGAAGCTGCAACTCACCAGCTACCACTGCACAGATGGTGGAGAAGATGTAGTTGACGCAGGCGGCCAGCGAGGGGTCATGCAGATTACAAGCCTGGGAAAGAAACCTGGGAAGAGAGCAGCAGGCTCAACAGTTTTCAAACCAACCACATAACCCTGTAGCAGTATGCAATAAATTAATAAATCAATTAATTGCAGCATAAATCAAAACAAGCTTGATAATTTTATGATTGCTCTTCTCATGTCTCTCTGGTGCATCGATCTCAACTGACCTCTTTTTTGTTTAAGGGAAATTTTATTTATAGAGATTTCAGAATGTATTCACTGTAAAAACACAAACTCTTGCCAAGTAGTTTTGGCCTAAGTTTCTAGTGCGAGACAAAGCTAACTTACAAGTAACTTTTCAGCACAAGATAGGAGCTCGTTTTAAGTCTTAACATAAGCATTAATGTTGATTAAAAAAAGTTCCTAGTTTAATTTAAAATATGGAAAAAATGTTTTGTTATAAGAGTAAAAATCTGCTGATGGCACTAGTACTTTTTTTTAACCAATAATAAATATTATTTACTTAAAACAAGCTTTTATATCTTGTTGAAAAGTTACTTATAAGTTAGTTTGATTTTATTTCAAGTGTAATAAAATTTTTAGAATAGAAAGTACACAAACTCTTAGTAAACTTTATTTCGTCTTTCAGTTGTTTTGTTTATCTTGGATATCTAAAATGTCTCCCAGTTGGTTATAAATTAAAGTTTATCCATCTTTGAGAGGATGTACCTGCATTATTATTGAAAATGGTCTCCAAATGGGAATATTATCATTTATCACAATAACTTTTAGGACAATTTATTGTCTAGTAAACTTACTGTGACAAACCTCCAGCCACAAACAGAAATTGTAACAAAGATTGATAGATTTGGATTATTTTCGGTGTCTCTGCCTCTCACCTGGCCTGGAAGATGACAGACGCCACCATGCACACAAACATGACGCTGAAGATGGGGTAGTTGAGCTGCATGGAGCCCTCCAGAGTCAGGAGCAGCATGCCAGAAACTGCCTTGACTGTAATGACTGTGACCGAGCCTGTTCCAGAGGACAAACAGAAGATTAAAAAAATAAAATAAAAAAATCAACATCTGTAGAATCTTATTCTAATTAAGTATGATTAAAGATAGATTTTAAAGACAGGAGGAAACTCACCCAGTAAAGCCACCAGCAGCAGAATAACAACTAGGTAGTTAGCATTGCGCTGTTTGTAGAAGTACAACAACAGGCAGAATGCGATAATCTCCAGAAGCTGTCAGGATGATAACATTAAATTAATACAGAAATACACCAAAAATCAACTGTGCCTGACTGAAAGAACCCAAGATAAAAACCACATCTGATTACAGAATATTAGCTAATGATTTACAGGAATGTCTGCAGATATCTCACCATGTAGAGGAGAACAGGCCATCCAACCAGGTGCTTCACAATGTTCTCTGCTTGGAGTTTCTCATGAGAGTTTGGACCAAATGACACAAACAGATAGGTTCCTCCTATAATGAAGATGTAGCCCAGGAAGGCCAGCCCATGGTTCTCTGAAAACGCAAAAAACCAGAAATGACTTGAAACAATCTGTCAAGCCAGACTGGAGAGAAATTAAAGGTTTAAACTGCTGCAGTACCTGCACTTGGGGTGGGCATTTATTGTATCGTTTATTACTTATTGTGAAAGGTTTCTTAGTATAAGACCTTTGATTTATCATTAACATGATACATTTCAGTGATTGGTTGTAAATAATAACAAAAAAATTCCAGTGTAATCAGAAATGTTATTTTTGCTATTTTCGCCAATGTTAGTTTCACAGGAGCATCAATAAATATCAGTAAATTTTAACTTTGAACACACATCAAAAGTCGACTTATGATGGATTACTGGAAATTTTTTTTCTAAATTTCAAAATTAAAAAAAATGAGCACCAATATAAGAGTTAATTCAACAAATATTGGACTTTAGGGTTGTCCAAAAGGTCAGTTGAGGATATTTCCAAAGTAATTTAATAAACTGTTAAGTGTGTGTGAAAGGTCAGATTTGAGTTGTTCACATTCACTGAAACTCCACTAATAAAATTTACACATAACAAAAAAATACCTTGGCAAAAGAGTAGAAGAGAGGGCAATTAGATTTACATGAAAAAGCAGCAGATCTGAAATATTTGCATGAGTTATCTGTGCAGCTGCATAACCTTTGTTCTACTTACTTGCAAAGTCCTTTGCTTTAGACTTTTCACGCAGGAATAAAAAACCCAAAATTGAGCTTGCTGCAAAACATTAACAAAAGAAATATTTTTGGTACAATTTAAGGCATAAATATGGATGTTTTTACATTTTATCTAATGTTTAGAGAGTGATACTCACTCAGGACAGACACGGCATTGAGGGGCGCGACAACAGCAATTGGGGCAAAGGCATAAGACACAAAGTTGGCCCCCTCACCGACGCAGATGAACACGAAACCAGACCACCAGGTCTTGGTGTTGTAGAAGGTGCGTTGCTCCTTTGTTCCTGCTAGAGTCACGTGGCTGTACTTCTGCAAGAAAATGCAAAACAGGGAATTTAAAGCAACACAAACACCTTCCAGGAAACTCGCAGAAAGAGCTTAAAGCACATTGTGAAACAGTTTCACCAAAGAAAAGAAATGCAGATGGGATGGTCAGCAACACAATGAGTGTGACGCATGAAGACCACGTGACTGTGTGTTGGATAAATATTCAGCAAACACAGCCTTTCCCTGAGGGTTATGCAGCCAGACATGCATCAGAAACAGAAGAGGGCATGGCACGGTGGAAATTAAAAGCTCCAGTCTGGATTATAATTATGAAACAGCTGATTTATAACGCTTTTAGTGGTGAAGTTTAAACAGAACCTACCTGAATACTGAGAGAGATGCTGACAATCACACTTCCAAAGATGGCCAATAATGTCCCGATGAGATTATCCTGAAAAACAAAGTGATCAGTTCAGTTAGGAGACAGAAATGGTCACATAATAACAACAAAACAACAGAAAGTCGCTTCTGAAATTCTGTTTATTGTCTCCATCATTATGCCTTCAGTAACCAGTTACATTGTAGCAGTTAGCAAAACCGGGTTTCTTTTTAGCACCACTGACAGATAACAAAGCAACTCTTTAGTAACAAATGATGGTTACAATGTCTCACCGTGTAGGAGTCTCCTTGTTCTGGTTGACTGTCCATATTTTTAACTTTCAGAGGCGCTTTTTCATAACACGTACAATAAACATTCAGCCAGTTAAATATTCCCGCTGTTTCCTGTTTGCTATAAAATATCTTTTGCTCATTTTTGGATTTTCTGTCGTGATAATAAAGGAGACACCATCTTCGGGGAGAAAAGCATCTCACTTCCGGGGACTAACTTCACCTGCTTTTGGCTACGAACTGACGCCCCATTCACCAGCCAGAGAGGCAGCCGGCGCACCGGGTGGGGAGGTCAACATACATTATTATTATTATTATTATTATTATTATTATTATTATTATTATTATTATTATTATTATTATTATTATTATTATTATACATCTGAATTAATTGAATGTTTTTTATTTCAGTATTTTAAATAAAGTTTAATTTAGGTACATTTTAAGCCCAATGCGTTTCATTAACAGTCTTTTTTCCTTAGATGTCATTTATTTGATGTCCTAAATAAAAATATTACACATTTAATATTATTGACTTCTAAAAATAAATGTAAACATGTGTTCTAGCTCATAAAACTCGGTTTACAAGTGTGAATCCATGTCTTTCCATCCTTCCATTGTACCCCAGAGCAGCAGACACACTTTGACAAAGGGACTTAAATTAAACAAAGTCCTTTTTTTGGCCTCAGGCTTATTTTGGAAAAAAAGTTATTGCTGTTTACTACTTATTTATCTACTATGAAACTCAGACTTAAAATAAATCACTCTGCTACTGAGGTGATGAACTCAGATAATTCTGGGTCCTTACTCATGTGGAAAACCCCGCCCACAGCTTCTCGTCATCGCTTCTGTGCGAGTGATCCACCGGCGTACTGTAAGGAATTGCGCATAGTCACGCACAAAATACGTCACCATTCATGCTCAGTACGGTAATATATTTTTCTTTATTAAAACAACAACAATAAATAAGTGTACCATACTGTTATTTTACCTGTTGGGTAAATTATAATTCATAATCATTACTTTTACGATAGGATTGTTCTGTTTCGTTAGTGCCGCTGACAGCCACTAGGTTGTACTATTAAGCTAAAATTAGCCAAAAAGTTTTGTTTCTGATTTTGAGTCCTTTCATTGTTCGCTGCATGGCAGCAGATCTTTGGATAAATGCAGATTTTAGGGTAGTTGCTGCTTTTCTTCCGGTTCCTGATGGGGTAGGTCAAACCCTCCTGTGACCTTGAAATGGAAAAGGTCATTTATTGAATGCAGGTGTTTGGAAGGATATAATTAGGGTCACCAGGTGTGTGTTTCTCTGCTTGCTCTCTTTTACTTTTTTATGTCTTCCAACAGATTGAGAATATTTTCCTTATGTTTGAGTTGGAGAGATTTGTTTTTATGGACTGAGGAAGTCAGAAGATTTCTATATATTTTTTTTCAAACAGGGTCTTGTGTTTACTGGTAGTGCCGGAAGCAAATCAGCTTGAATGATTAGTTGCAAACATTTGCAAACGTTTTTGTGAAAACATAGATAACTTACAACTTACTGTCCAGGTTATAGAGAAAAACCCCAACACAGAGTAAAATAAAAGTACAAATACTAACTAGACTGATTAAATACCGAGCACCTACATCAATACTTAGCTAAGAAGTGATAAATATATATATATATATATATATTTTTTCAGATTAATAGCTGCTATGCACCATATAATGTAAAAGGAATTTGAGTGTAATCAGATTGTAGTTTGAAAGATTGCAGTGGATAACGGTTCATTTAGCTCAGTGAATCAAAATGTCAAGAAGCTAATTTTCTCAGTAATTCGAAGACTAAAACTCAATATCAGTCTAGATACTGAGTGAATAAAACACTCAGAGGGATACATTTGGAATGTTTGTTTTTTCTTATATTAATAATTTTGACTTGCAGTAATGAATACCACAAATTCTGTATCTCAGAAAATTGGAATATTACATAAGACACAAAAATTATAATAATAGAGCAATGAGATATTCTTGCCTGCAAAGTTCAGGGGAAGACTCCTGACTTAACTGTCGTTGACTTCCTAACCGCTACAGAAACTGAGTGCTGAATCCAAATATGTTAGTGGAAAGTTGAGTGGAAGGAAAATAACTGCAGCAACATTACCAGAGTTCCTTCAGGCTCCAATATAAACCTTCCACAGATTTAAGGAGCCGTGCCTTCTGCTCTGACCATTTCAGAGCACTGTCTGACTTTTGAACATACTCTCATTTCTGTTTTCCAAATTCTTTTTCTTTTTGTAATTATTTGAGAAACTGAATCCTGGGTGTCATCTTTAAGTGATCAAACTCACGCTCACCTCTGACACGCATCACTTGCACAGATGTCTTATTTTCTCAAACTTAACAATGACTCAGTAATCCTTTCTGCTCTGTAATTCTGACTAATTCAGATGGCATGTTTTCTGTTCTCTCTGTGTGTTTGAGTGAAGGAGGGACAGTACGCTACGTCAGCAGCTGTGTTACTATTACAGGAGCCTTGGAAAAAAACAAAGGTAGGTCAACAGAGGGTGTAGCTACTGTTCTAACACGGATGACTTTTATTTTTTTTTCTTGTATTACAAAAGCAGATGCATATCATGTGATGAATCAATGAGTCACTGTTTCCATTAGTGGAAGAAATTATGATCAGTCCAAGAAAAAAGATAATTGAATCTGTATCTGGAACATTATGTGTAATTAAAACTGTTTAAATTATTATGTGTTATTAAAATCCATTGAAACTGTTTTAATGAGCTGAAAGGTCTCTTTCCAGCACCCTAATCTTTAGCTCCTTTTGCAGCTTCTCTGTGTGAGTGAATTCAGCACTTGGAAAGTCAGAAAAGTACAAGTTTAAACTTAAATCTGCGGGGGTTATGAAGTATTTGGGTTTGACATTTGCACATTTTTGATTATTGATGTTACCAATTTTTAACTTCGCCCAACAAGAAGAAAATCAATTTGCATATCAGACTGGTAAAGGATGAAACTTGTTCATGAAAACCAGGATTTTAGGGGGTAGAAAATTGAAAATCTATAGCTAATATTGGAATTTATGAAAACAAATATAGTCGATTCTGTGTCTGAAATGTTATTATAAATTTTCCAAACAAAAACTGTTTTAACATTTTTCCACTCATGTAGGAAATTTGTAAACTTGATCTTAACATTAACTCTGTGGGAATCAGTCACTAATGGATGATTAAAACTTTAGCAACTTATTAAAATCTGATCATAAATTCAAAGTTTGGTTTTAAACCTCAACCCCACATTAACCCTCAACGGCCAGTAGGGGGAGTGAAGAGCTGCTGTTGGGCGAACACACTAACCTTGACGTGAAGATGCCTTAATCCACGCTTATCAAGGTGGTTTTCCATCACAGTGCGATGGTTGACTGACACGTCAGCTCAAATGTTTGAGCATGACTCTCGCATCGTAAATGCCTTTTATCACTGAAAGCAATACGAGAGACTGAGTAAACATTCTTCTTCTTCTGTTGTTGTTTGTGACAGTAAAGGTGCAAGAACTTCTTGCACACTGATCGGCTCCACTGGTAGAGTGTGTGTCATTTAATGAACAGGTGCATTTAATTGGTTGCTGCTTCCTGTTTGCGAAACCTTATAAAATCATCATGACTTGCTGACAGCGTCTATCTTTCATCTTCGTTGTAGATTGTTTTTACGTCTCGCATGAGCTCTCGAAAGGCTTTTTTTTTTGAATAACACTTCTGTAAGTTTGGCAATATATCATCTTGCTTTCCCGAAACTGCAAATTCTTTCCTTCCCTCCAGACCCGTCACACTTTAACGCCCCTGAATTAGCTGCAGGAATGAGACGTGGCTTTACAGGCCGTGTGTACTAAACACACACACACCCCCCCACACACACACCGATTACAGCCTGAAACAGGTGAAAAGCACAGGTGTTTCTCCCTTTAGGTGGGAACAGGTACAAACACCTGCAGTGGACAAATTCTTCCACTGTCCTGCTTTTTGGGATGCATAAATCAACTTAAGGCTATTGATTTATTAACAAATATGGAGGAAAAATGCAGCATTAACACGTAAAACTCCTTCTCAATGATAACATAGAAATATTTAACACTCTTACTCTGTTGTCAGCACTTTTATTACAAGTTTTCAAGAAGATTCCTGCTGTAAAAAATCCCACCGTTATGAGATTATTTAAATATCTTTATGTTCCCAACACTTAAATTATAAATTATAATTTAAATATACATGTATATAAAGCTGTGTGAGATGAAAGAGATGAAAACCCTGTGGGTTAGAATTCCTTTCCCGTAAACGTTTGTGTCTTTGTTAGCAGAAATGGCATTCAGCACAGCGGAATGACCAGTTTACTGCCACAGGCCTGACTGACTGACTGACTGACTGACTGACTGACTGGTTTTCTTCTGCAGACATCTGCGTGCTTTTGTCTTTCCAGCTTTGGGCATATTCCATGAGGCGTTTTTTTAAAGATGCACTAGATTGTCAATGTTGTTTTAACAATAAAAACAGTCATTTAGACTTATTCTTCTTGCCGTTTTCAAATCCTTTCAAATCTTGCTGACAGTTTGTTCAAAAACTAAGTGAGCAACCGAACGGATAAAGAATATGAAATTTAGAAAGCATCCACATTTTTTGGTTCATTAAAAATGTTTGCATCTATTTGAATTAAAATAGAGCAAGCTCTGTTCCCTTTGCATTTGCAAGAAACTCTAGAAAAAGAGTTTCTTTTCTCCAGTTTTCTTAATTTTTTAATTTCATGTCCAGTTATTTCTGAAACTTTTTTTTATTTTGGAAGGCCTCTTGCCATCGCCCTAATCACTAGCTCCTTTTTCAAATTAACTGTCAGAATGAAGTTGGGACTCAGAAAGTTGGGAAAAGTAAAATAGAAGAGGAGATTTTAGGGTGTTGAAAACAGAGTTTGAAGCTAAGTGTGTTTTTCTTTTTTTCCTGCTAGCTTCACCTGGCTGTTCTGCTGCAAGAGAATGCAAAACAGAAAGTTAAACAATTGGAAAACAATGTTAATATGTAATGTTTCTTGTATATATACTCTGATAACATTAGATGAATGTGCTTTTTTATTTACAAAGACTTAGCTCATGGTGCAACATTTAACTAAAAGAAACACTGAAATGGTGGGTATTGAAGTTTATGCTGACATTGAGAAAACCATATTTTAAAACATTTATTGTTCTTTTATGATTACATTTGTATGAAGATCTTGAAAGTAGTTTTCTGTTTTTGGTCTTTAAGATGCTCCAACTTGCATAACAATCATTTCTCCCCAAATTCCTATTTGCATAAAATGAATTAAACTTTTCGCACTGTTCTCGTTCCAGGTTTTTTTCCCCAAAACTTTTCACTAAAATTTAAATTTGAAGATCTGATTTGCATTTCTTATGTCTAAGAAACAAAGGTTAACAGAAGACTTATTGTTTTTGTTGTACCTAGAATCTAAAATCATTACATAAAACAGAAATTTCTGAGGTGTGATAAGGTAGAACGTTTTTCGTTTTTCATGTAAAGTCTTAATTTTAAGATGTTTTTTTTATTTGTTTTTTTATTGCCTTAACTTCTTTTGCTTTGTGTCAGCACACGGTTTCTCTTTCTGCCTGTCCTTTGCGGTTTGAGGGCGACGTCCTCTGTCCTTCGGTAAGGAATGCATAAACGTTGCGTGTATTAACTGCCAGGCCTGTTTTAAAAACCAAACACAACAGCATTCACTTGTAATGAGTAAAGAATGTGAGTACGTTAGTTTTAAAGAGGGAATGAAGGGAACACTTCATTTCAACACCGCAAACTGCAACAGGAAGTTGTTTCTCTTGAGCGATACTCCAGATTGGGAACTTTGCACGTTATGAAAATGTGCTGGTGGCAGAGCAGGATTTTCCTAAATCCTGTGCAGGTACAGGCTTGTTCGCGAACACTTGTCATTTGCAGTGACATTGACAACCCTGTCAGGAATGCCAGTTTTAGTAGCTCAGCTTAATTATGCACAGCTCAGTGACTGTGGGCGTAAAGCTCTTTGACATGTTTTAGACACTACTCCAGAATTACAGTTATAGTGACTTTATGCTTCGTTTTTGAAAAATACTGACACTAAACTAATAGTATATTACATTTTAATATGGACACCACCTGAGATTGTGAAAAAAAGTTATTTCATTCATTGAGCTGTTGTAGGGATTTAAACGTTTCGTCTTTATAATAGCTGGAGATGTTGCTGTTTTGACCTCTATTAAGCAAACAGATTTTTAAGGACCTGCAGAGTTTCATCTTTTTTATTTAATAGCTGACATCGCTGTAGAATACAATTTCTTGGATGATTATTACACCAGAGAGACTTCTGGGTTTATAAGGCCGGAGCCAGAGCTCAATTTAATAGGTTTTAATGCCTGTAATTTGAGATGGATCCTTTATTATTGCCTTAAGCCAACTTGATGGCCTTATAAACTGTGAAATTACATTTTGGAAAATAAATGAAGCAATAACTAAAGCAACCAGGCTGTAGTCGTCCTTATCCTGGTGTCGCTGTGCAGGACCTGCTCATTGGACGCTATAAGGGATGATTTTATTTTCTTCTTTTGGCAAAAACACAGCTATAAAGGTTTTAAACTCAATAAACCGGCAATCAACCTGTCAGTAAGCTTTGGAAAATCACATTTCAAAGTTATCAATTTATAAATGATTGTTTGTAATCATAAGACACTGTCACTGTCCCCCCAAATATCATTCATCCTGATCTGTGTCAGGGAGATGTTGCCAAGCTGCAAAACCCTGGACAGGTTTCCAATTAACCATGGGACAAACACACACACACACACACACACCCCCACACACCCACCCCCACGCACGCACACACACACACCCCTACATACATAGCGAGACCAATTAACAATTAACTTAGGGAGAAAATGCTAACTCCATGCAGAAAGACCCAAAGTTGGAATTCAAACCCAGGATCTTCTTGCTTTAAGGAAACCGTACTATAAAACTGTGCAGCATCAGGTTTATTTAGTGGGATTCCTGCAACTTGTGGCAAAAATTCTGAAAATAATAAAACCCGTTGTTGCTTGATTAGATAATCGTTCTTAATCCCAAATTCTTCATCTAACACAACACTGCTGGGAGGATTAAGATCTACAGAATGTCTAAAACCACAAACATATTTGAGCCATCAAACAGTCATTCTGACTCAGGTTGGGGGTTATTGCTGGATCACCATGAATACTGTCATGAAAACCTCATCCTGCTAAATGGCTCATGATGCAATTAGGTTTTCAATTAGAACTTCAGGAGGCCATAAAATGTTTACCATCACTTTGCTAATTTGAGTTTGTGGTGTTCAATTGGGCTAAAAATTAGCATTTGTTAGTTTGCAAAAACTGGCAACTGAATGAAATGAGTAAGAAAAAAAACAAAAACAAGATAAGAAAGTGTTATGAAAACCCTCACTGTGCTTAACTCATGCGTTGCAGTGTTTTCTTTTTTCTATCTGTAGTTGTGAGGTTTTGACAAGATTGCGTCACCTCAACTGTTGACCTCAACAACTTGCATGCAGGCGCTTCTCAATAAACAAGATCATCAAAATAATTTAATTCTTTTAATTTAAAAGTGAAACTCAATATGTAAATTCATATGAAGATGCCTTAATCCACGCTTATCAAGGTGCTTATCATGCAAAGACACCTTATGCATCAAAAATTCTGAAAATGTGATTTTCTTATTTTGTCTCTCATATTTGAGGTTTACCTATGATGTCATTTACAGACCTCTCTCATCTTTTTAAGTGGGAGAACTTGCACAATTGATTCCAACACTGTATTACTTTAGATCAACATTTAGCTTTTAATATTGAAGCAAGATTAGAGAAACAATTTTTTTTATCAATCCACAATTTAATTTTTAAATTGTGGATTACAAAGCAACCCAGAACAAGAATCAAACATGGACAGCCCTCATTTAGTTTTATACCTCTCTAATCTTCTTTTTTGTTACCTTTTTATTGGTTTTGTTGTTTTGTTTGTATTTTTTTCTAATTCATGTAAAGCACTTTGAACTAATTTGTTGCTGAAAATGTGCTATATAAATAAATTACCTAACCTTACCTCCCTGCTTAGTGTAAACTACTGAGCAGGTAGGTAAGATGAGATTTTACAGATTTAAAAAAACCAAAAAACCTAGCTGACCCAAGTGTTGCGTGTAACCATATACATATGTAAGCATACAAATGGAAAGTTAAGTGGAAGGAAGAAACCTTGTACCCAAGCGGTGGGGCTAATACTGTAAAGTCTCCTTGTAGGTTGTACTGATTTTGAACTTGATGAAACACGATGCATTGATACATATTTTTGTATCAAACATTGTTTTTCCTTTTTTATTTGTCTATTGCGGTTTTAGGTCACGGTCATCAAAATGAACAGAATCACTCTGTAGGCCATAAATCTTTTTGATTATATTCTAATCTGAGATGCACCTGTACATATGATGGCGTTATGCATTCAGATGTTATATTTTTATACAATTCTGATCTCCAAGTGGCCATATCGCTCATAAATGAGATTTTATTTGCTTTAATTTACCAAGTGATTCACTACTATTTGTTAATGGCAGCTACTTCAGTTTTTAGAATGTTTTTTATGCTAAATGCTCCTCTGTATAAATGTATCCCCCATAGTTCACACGGCAATGTTCCCATGCTCGTGCAGGGAAGTCTTTTTACCAGTCAGGTTCACGTCTAAGAAAAGCCCAGACATGGATTATTTTTTATGCGCAATTTAGTCCGTCTGGCAACTTGACCTTACATTTGGGGCTGTTTTTTATATTTTGTGCTGCATGTTTGGATACACTGCACACTGCTTTATTTGTTTTGAGGTTGTGTTTTGAAAAGGAAGACAGCCAGGAGGGAGAGAGAAATCATGTCTGAAACCTGAACGGAGGAGACTGAACAAAAGCTAGTGTTTAATTCTCTCCTCTTTTTTTCTTTCTTGGTAGTTACTTCGTATTTCAGCACCCTGCAATCACATCATCTTGTTAGCTTTGGTTCAGGTTAGACTTGTTGCAGCAGACAACTCCCTTTCCTATCTAACACCCCCACAGTCCACCCACACACACCCACGCGCGCAGCCACACACACGCCATCCTCTTTCCCTTCCTCCTCTCCTCCCTGTGTCTTTCCCGGTCGTCCATTCACACCTAAGATTTCAATTGCGTTTCTTTTAAAACCGCAGATGAGCCGCATTTGTCTTGAAGGCATAAGTGTCCCTCTCTGTCTTTTGTTTTCTCCTCTTCCTCCCCCACTTCACTGCCTCCCCACCCCACTGGCCGATGACTTTCTGTCCCAAAGACTTTTAAACCTCACATGAGCAGGTGCATGTCTGCCGGATACACGTTTTATTTTACTTTTTCTGTTTTAGAAAGAATCGGAATAACTTGGATCCTTTTTTATTTGAAAAAGTGCAGGTCGTCTAAACAATCTCGGTCGCGTAATTTATCATTAACCTATTTGTTACAACTTCAGCTGGCCAAAGTGCTTCACAGTAATTTTGACATCATAGATAGATAAATGATAAAATAAAAATATATTTGATAAAAAGAAGACAAAAGTAATAATACAATGACTAAAAACGAAGGTGTTCTTCATTTCAGTTGCAGAAATTTCCTCATGGTTGCAGATGAAACCATAGCTAAGTATTTTCTTGCAGTAGCACCAATCTATGTAACTACTTTCTATATTATTTGGGCCTTTATGTCCATCACCCTTAGCTTTGGCATGTGTTTGTGTGAACTAAAATGTTTTGATTTGATGAATTATCCAGAAGTGTTTCGATGAAATCAATGTGTGACACGACATCTATTCAAAACAAAAATAGAGATGGTAAATTTAGGTTAATAAAATGAAGATTTATGTAGTTTGTGGTTAATCAGTGAGATGGTGGAAGTCATGAGGAATGTGCATCTAAAAACCATCACAACTTTAGTGGATGTTTAAAATGCTCTGTAGATAAAGCTGGTATGTTTTGAAATCATACTTGAACTTTGAAATATAAATTTATCACAGTATTTGGCACAAAATTGTAATTTCTTCACTAGTTCTGGCCAAATAGCTGCAACTAGAGTAATCTTAAAGCATGTTCAAACTCTGCTCGTTCCAACCTATACAACACAGTTGGTGGATGGGAAGTTTAAATACTGATGAACAAGCAGATTGTATTTCCAGTCCAACACCATCGCCTTCATTTTGCTCAGGCACACAGAAAAAATGTGCTGCAGCTGAACCTGATTTTTGTTGCTAAACATGCAGGAGGATTGTGATCCGTTGACTCCCCACTCAGGCTAGCTGGGTTAGCCGTGGCATGAACTCAGTTGCATCATCTTTGCTCAGGTTTGGGCTGTTCTTTCCTTCACATCTGAGATTTCTAGTTTTTTATAATCCTGAGATGACTTCCTTGATGGTCGGTCTCTGTTTCCCTTACTAATCATTTTCTTAAGAGGAAGAGCTCACAACATCCAGTCATGCTTATCTAAGAATTTTGAACATCCATATATGGTTCTCAGTTCCTGTTTTTGGAGAGGCTGCTTTTATCATTTACTTTTGATGTACTCTTTAAAGACTTATAGGTTGGCTTTAAAATATGTTCTTTCTTATATATTTTAAAATTCTTGCTAGTTCTTTTAGCCTGTTTGCTGCAGGTTTGCATTCAGTTATCAAACTGTGACAGACACTCCTGAGAAAGTAATTTATTTAATTTTCTGCACACCCACTTTAATTAAAACGGTCACCCTGTATCTGGTCTGTGCTCTGAGTACGAGCCACAGTGTGTTCCTTGTAAAATTCACATCCACTTGTTATTTTACTGGATAATGTTCGCCATTAACATCTGCAACATAAAGCCGTCATATCCCCAACTTAATGTAGCATAGTAATAAATCTAATGATATAAAATGCAACATGGTGAGGTATTTTCTTGAAGCAATACCTTAGCTGACTTTTAACTGTTGAAGATGTTTTTTTTAATTCTGCAAACATTTGGGATTGCTATGACGAGGTTAGCATTTCAACTTTTACTATTTAAGAGGGAGACTGATTGAATCAACCCCCTAAAAACACCACGTTAGCAAATGAAAAAAGTTACAGTGAAAGAAAAATACTAATATTTAGAGGTCCAAAACATTTTTTTTACCTGTAAAAACCAGCAGATGCCCAGCATTTGCAGATGTTGGGGCACCAGCCGCATGTGATTAGCTAAAATCTCTAAAATACTTGAGAACCCCTTTTAAAAACTTCTACAACTACTTGTTTTAGTTGTTCAAACATCAAATATACCTCAATATGCATACATATGCTCAGAAGAAGCCATTTTAACACTATCACAGGAGCTAATATCTACATTCTTTATTTTCTCCACTCTTGGTGGCACAGCCAATCAGCATCAGGAAAAATAAACGGTGCTCCTGGATTGGCTGCTTTAAACTCCAGCCAACGGCTTGTCAAATAGTTCTGCAACTAGATATTTTAATGTTCAAACCTGCACTTTACTTCAAATATTTTATGCTCTGCAAAAAAATTGGAGAATAGACAAATTTTCCAAATATTTGCAGAAAAGAAAACATGAAATACTGAGCCTCATTGCATTTTATCGAGATATTTGTATGATGATCCATCACAAAAGACCACATAAATCGGAAGTGGAAGAAAAGTAATAAATGGTAATCTTAAATGTTTTTAATAAAATAATAATAATAAAAAACAAACAGCTTTAAATTTGTATTCAGTTCCACTAAGTACTGCAAAAACATGCAAAAATCTTAGTACACTTGAAATTAGACAAAAGGAGCTTCCATCCATTTTCTTTACACCCTCGTCCCTAATGGGGTCGGGAGGTGCTGGTGCCTCTCCAGCTACGTGCCGGGTGAGAGGCGGGGTCATTCTGGACAGGTCGCCAGTCTGTCGCAGGGCAACACAGAGACAAACAACCATGCACACACACACGCTCAAACCTAGGGAGAATTTAGAAAGACCAATTAACCTGACAGTCATGCTTTTGGACTGTGGGAGGAAGCCGGAGAACCCGGAGAGAACCCACAGGGAGAACATGCAAACTCTGTGCAGAAAGACCCCGGGCCGGGAATCGAACCCAGGACCTTCTTGCTGCAATGCAACAGAGCTACCAACTGCGCCACTGTGCAGCCCGAAATAGGAGCTTGTTTTAAGTAAATAATTCCTTAATATTCATGAAAATGTACTTATTTCTTTGGCAGACTATTTCACTTACAAGATATTTAATCTGCCAGTGGAAGTAGTATTTTTTATTAAAAGTTAAGTTTTGACTTAAAACAATCTCCTATGTCTTGCTGAAAAGAACTAGAAACTAAATGTTGTGTTTTTGCAGTGCTTAGCTATGTGTAGCTCCTCCAGTAATCTTTTGTTTTTAACAGTCAAACATAGAGTATAAACTATCGTTGGTATTTTTTCCAGCTTGTTTCCCCCCTTGGGCATCTTGGCTGCTTATCTGATTAATGCTCTCGTTGTTATCTCTCCAGATGTCTGGCAGAACTACATAGAGCTCTTGTTTCATATTCTACTTGTATGTCAATTCCAAATGTTTTTAGTCTGCAGCCAAAGCTCAGTAAGGCTTGCTGTTATATCAGTTTTAACCGTTCTGTGCTAGCTGACGGAGAGGCTTAAATTAAGCAGTTAAAAAGAAAAACACTGTAAAATCCTCAGATTTACCTTGTGAATTCCCGCAATTCACAGACATTTTCCGGCCTTCAAATTAATTTTTCCTTTTTTTGTTTGTTTGTTTTTCAGAGAGAGAAACAAGCTGGGGAAATCCAACCCAAACAACGGTTCTCTTTGTTTAACTGTGTAAAACAATAAATCTCTATGGCAGCAGAATTTTGGCCGTTAATCAAAAGTAGAGGTCACAAAGATTGCATATACGTCAGTCTCTCTTGTTCCCTGTCTGCAACAAGGCGCACCCTGCTGCGGCCCATGAGCAGGGCACTGCGATTGTTTCAGCAGATGAGGAGAAAAGGGAGTGTACATTTCCTCCAAGTTTTGGAGGAAACGTACAAGCTAGGACATGTAGACTGAAACTGGGTGCGAGATGAAGAAAAGGCAAAAGGAGGTGGGGAGAGAAAGAAACGGATTACAGAAATGTATCACAGGTGTCTTTTCTTTACTGGAAGTCACTTTTAAATCTTTAATTGATTCAAAAATGTATATTTTTGTAATAATATAAAGATAAATCAGTAGGGGAAAGCATAAAATTAATCATATTTGAGATTTTTAGCTTTTTTTAAATTGTATAAGTAGGTTGTAAGGTTAGAAATTGCATAAACAGACAATTAGGTAAAGTAAGCAAAGAGTACAAGAGAGAACATCATAATGTTCACATTGTAAATAGTGCAGAGTGCATGAGAAGGACATGCAAGCAGGGAAAAAAAAGAGTTTCTGTCTGTGTGTTTCACCTGTGAACCCAATGTAAGGTGGCCTGAACATGTTCCCTGATTTATTTGGGATGATGAAGCAACAGCGCCTGGAAAACTCTCCTCCTCCACTATCCCACGGGAATATCAGCAGCCATCCATAGAAAAAGAGGGACACAGAGCAATGGGTGGATTGGGGAAAAGGATGAGGAGGAGCAAAAAAAGAGATGGTGATGGGAGAGAGGTGGAGAGATGTTTATCTTCGGGGAAAGAAAAGCAGGTGCAGACACGCGCTTCCTAATAACTAGTGTATTTACAGTGATGGCTGACAGAAAATAGGCTGCCCGGAGAAACATATTAAACATTCGGTTAATTTACCTTTAACTAAAAGCTGTTCTTTAGAGCCATCATTCTGCAAATTAGCAAAAGTATTCATGTACATAGTTAAAATCCAGTGCAACCATTGGCCTTCATATTGTCACTAAATTAACAAAACAAAATGACAAAGTCAATGTAATTCCACTTTTTGGGTTTCACTTTGGAACATAGAAAATATCTGCACATCAAAATGACACAGCACCACTTCAAACTAAACTACATTTCCACCTAAAAAGTTTTGGACTTTATGGAAAAATGCCAAAAAGGAAGTCATTAGAAGGTTCTCTGGTTAAATAAGACCAAAACTGAACTTTTTGACTGGATTATAAAACACTGTTTGGGGGGTAATTCCACATGCCCACTGAACACACCATCTACATAAAGCATTGTAAAACATGGTGTTGGCTGTAGCATGCTGTGGGAATTACCTCTTGGAAACGGATCAGAGTGAATGGCAATATTTGCAGAGCTAAAAGAGGGGCAATCCTGAAAAAAAAAATCCTGAGAACTGGGACATAATGGGAAATCAAGCGCAAACATACAGTCAGAATTACAAAGGAATGGCTTAGATCAAAGCCTGTTCAGGAACGCCCTAGTCAAAGTACAGACCTAAATCCAAGTGAAAATTTTTGGCAAGTCTCGAAAATTGCCAATCTGACCGAGGTTTAGCCACTGAACACAAACTCTTTACTTTTTATTCATCCAACCTGCTGGAGATGTGCATCAAAAAGTGAAATAATACTGAAACAAATGTAAAGTCTGTGTATGTAAGTTACAATTATGCCCTCCGTTCTGCTGGTTAATCAGAGAAAAGCCACAGAAAAGTACTTTGTGTACTTTTGCACTGTAAGAAAATGGCACACAACTTGAGTCCTTCTAAAACGAAGTCCGATTTTTCACCGTTCTCTAGGGAAGAGTGAAAAAGAAAAGTGGAAGAACATCTCCTTGACGTAAATCAGAGGAAATCTCAAAGATGACAAAAATGTACCATGTGTAGTTAAAATCACAAGCTCCACTCATTGTCAACTTGTTTTCTTTTTGCACAAGTTTGTAATGATAGATGTGAAGCTAAGCAAGACAAGCAGGTTGTTTCCACTTTATTAAGCTAAGCTTACAGACTACTGAGAGTTACATGATATTCACCATGCAGTCTTGAGCTCACTGACATTATCGTCGTCATTATTATTATTATTATTTTAAACTGCAGAAGACAGATATGCTAGTTGTTTGGTGATGTAAAATAGAGCATATTATCTCAGTCCACTGAGATAATTAAATTTTAATAATATAATACTAATATTATCATTATCACTTTTGATTCATGTGAAGACGTTTCCTGGTTTAGCTGGGATCATGCAATGTTGTATTGAACCATGTTCCATCTACATGTACCAATCCTCCAACTGTAGAAGGAATAAAATACTGTTGATGAGGTGAGAAATGCCACTTTGTTCCCAAACGATGCAAAGGCAAACCACAGTTTCACAGTTTGTTTTTGTAGTAATTTAAGCAACAGTTCGCTTCGGTTTCTGTTCTTTATCTCAGAAATGACACACCACTCCTTAATAGAGGGCTGTCTGCATGTGTACTTTGTTTGCATTGTCCTGCTGCTGGAGTTTGTCTTAGAAACCAGAAACACGTTTAGCTCTGCCTGACTTCTTTCTATGAATTGTACAGACATATGTTACCTGATTGAGGCTGTCAGAGCGACAACAAGCACTTGTTCCTGGGTGAAGACTGATGGTGCTAACAATAAAAAAAGAAAACAGGTACGGACTACTAACATATGGACTGATATTTCTAGAGTAGCACAAAGCTTACACTTTTTTAGGATTGTAATATTTAAAAGAAAAACTTCTCTTGGCGCTACAAGTTTGGTTCAAAAATGCAGTTTAAAAACACAAATTTACTCAATATGAATTCAAAATTCAAAGCTGGAATAAAAATGACTGCAGTCAGAGCTCCAAATGGGAAAGTCTGTTTTTCACAAACAATGACTTCAAAATCCAACATAACTTCCAAGTATTCAGTGTCTACACTCTTTGATTTTTTCAGAAACACCTGTTCGATTGATTGATGACACAAATAGCCAATCAGCCATTCACATAGCAGGAACTCAATGCTTTGAGGTAGCTGAATATGATGAAGATGAGCACAGCGGAAAGTGAGAAAAAGGACAAAAAATGGTGATTTAAATGACTTTAGGTTTAGTTTATTCGATGTAAAACACGGAGGCACACACATAATAGCTGTTACAGTCAATCAACAATCCAACTACAAAATTTAAAACACAGTCAAGTTAAAAAAATAACTCATAAGTGTATTAATCAAAGAGGTGTAGGCTGAACCTATTCAGCTTACATGCCTACCATTATGTGTCCGTTAAACAATTTCCACTCTTTGTAGCTTTAATATTAAAAAAAATTACCAGACAAGAGACACAAAAAACATAAAGATTAAGAAGTAATTCACCATCATGGAGGTTTCAACCATATTTCCAATATGGTTGTTGGTGTCAGACAGGCCAGGCTAAGTATTTTAGTAACTGTTAATCTACTGAGGCTTTCATGCAACTGTCTCTCACATTTACAGAAAATAAACTCTAGTAATTTAGAAAGCTGTTGTTTGGAGGAAAAGAGCTTTGGTAGAATAACCAGACTGGTATTTTGCATATTAGAATGAACAATACTAGTAGAGTCACCATTCTCTATTCAACCTTTTGCGTTGTGCTGGAATAATAACAATACAGCAGGGCTGGAGAAGCATCTCTGCAAACGCTCCTAATCTTATCTGTAACTTCAGGCAGTAAATGGTTCACGCTGGTTATGTATGCTCTTATACATATTGTCCTTATTTAACAGGCGTGGGAATGTCTCAAGGGTTTGTAATTGCTGGTGGTTGCTGCAGATAAATATTCACAGGTCAGCATTTAAGATGGGTTGTATTTAACTGGCCTCTGGGCTCAGGATGAAACCTGATATGGAGACGAGTCCCAACAGCTGCTTTGTATAAGAAACAGATCACTATAGTGGTGGTAACAGTGAGATTCAAATGAGATGTACTGGCTGTTTCTGTGTTGTTTTTTTACTTTTTAGCCTAATTTAGCAAAAGGCTGGAGTTAGTTTAATGAAGAGCAGCTGATTCTGAATGCCTCAGTAAAATGTCTAATATATGTTACAGCAAAATGAAGATGATTTAGACGTGGTAATCTTTCTGCTTTGGTGTCTTTAGGTCTGAGTGTTTCTGCTTTCATCCAATAGAGACGGCAGGTCTTAAAAACAAGCCTACAGGTGGAAAGGCGGTTATGTTGCATGTCTTTCTGCAGACTCCTATCGATTGTGGTCAAACCGACAGCCCAAAGAAAGTACTGGGAATTCAAAAGGAATGGCTGTAAACACAACACAGACGTCAACAATCCTTCCCAAAATGGCTCCAACTGCAGAGCAAACCTTCTGTACAATGCAGAGGCAATACTTTTACGCTTGAAAAACATGTTTCCTTTGTAGGTTACATGATGCTTTTTTATTTTACAGCCGTTGGACGAAGCAGCCGGACACTGTATTTGTTTTCTTCTGCCTGAAGCAGAGCTGAGAAAAAAACAAAACATCGAGCTCCATTGCTCATAAAAAACCATTGAGCAATGCCGCCATCGTTTCTGTGGGACGTCTCGAGGCCTCAGGCGCGTTTTATTCTCTGCATAACCAGTGAGCACATTTACGTCACTCCACTAAAACGCTTAACTTTACTCTGAATGCCTCAGATGCTGCTGGATCTGCTGCCTTAAACCCTTTTTCTCGCTAACATTTATGTTTTATAGCTTTTCTGCAGTTCCTCATCTCCTGCCCACCTCCAACTCTTATCCCTTTCTCGGGGCAATGCAGAGTTTCTGGGAGTGGCTGCAGCCTCCTTTCTGGGGGAATAGAAAAGAGGAGGGGGCAGTTGACAGACAGGGAGTGGGATGGGGGGTATTTGATTCTCTGTAGACTCCTGGAGCCTCTCTGGTGTAGCTCAAACAAAGTGACAACAGCGACGAGGCCTGCACTTTCTCTTCAGCTCAGTAGATCAACAAATCATTCAAACATGCTCACACAACTCGCATTACAATACATTATTGGAGACTCGTCTTAAATGAGCCAACAAAGCTGTTTTTAAAAGAAGAAAATTAATATGATGGCCTGCTAATGTTTGTGTTTTAGTTGTGTTTCATTTTTTGTTGTAATTTGGTTTTGCTGTATGATAGATTTCTTATCACAAGAACTTTGATTGATCATTTTCACCCTAAATTCCAGTTAATGCTGTTTAAAATTGCCCAATACATAACTGTATTGTTGGGATTGTTAGTTTTACTATTTTCTCCACTGGTTGTTCAACGAGACCATCAATAAAAATGTGTTAATTTGAAAATATGATAAAATGTGATTAAACAGTTACTGTGTGCAATTTAGTGATTATAAAAAGTTCTTATTGTACCTTTTAAAAAATATTGTGATAAAATATCCTGTCGATTGTGGTCAAGCCGACACCCCAAAGAAAATGCTGGGAATTCAAAAGGAATGGCTGTAAACGCAACACAGACGTGTGCTGGTAATTTCTGGGTTCATTATTGTCTACAAGGTGTTACCATAACTTATTTAGAGGGTTTCCAATAGTTCCTTTAATATTTTCTATCTGAAAATAAAATTAATTTAACTTTGAGAGAAAACAAAAGTGTATTATACCTCTTGCCAGTAAGTAAATTACTGGCTTAAGTAATTTACTTACTTAAGCCAGTAAGTAACTGGCTTACTTAAGCCATTGTAATATTAAGTTACAATGTAACTTAATATTATAACAATATTAAGTTACAATATTAGTAACTTAATATTGTAAGTTACTACAATATTTACAAAAACATTTTTACAGTGAAAGTTTTACTTCAGTGTATGAAAAGTTTAGTTTTTTAAAACCTATTTAAGATGCAGAAAAGCAACATTTTACTTGAATTAAATATAGAACAGAGCTGAGATTTTTTTCCATATGGCTCCCTGGTCCCTGTGATAAAATGGACAATTATTATGATTTTAAAAACGAGAACTATTAATCATGTCAAAGCTTTTTACAGACATAATGTGACTTTTTTCTGTACAATTTGACTGATATGGGTTTTGAACTCTTCTCCTGATTCTTGCCTTTATACAATAACTTGATCCTTTCCAGGATCTTTGCAGATTATGGCTTCAGCTCAGGAATGCAGAAGAGCAAACAGGAAGAAAATCCTGCAAGAACCACTGAACTTTTAATTAAAATCCTTTTAAAACTGGAATTGAATAAAAAGATGATTTAATTGTCTATTAGCTTAAGGGTGTGTACATACGAGCAAGCAGGTCATTACCACTCTTATTTTTACATGTCTTTCTTTTGAATAATGCTTGATCTGTGTCATTAGGGGTGGAAAAGGTTAGCTTCTGCCTCACTAAAACCTTGGTACTTTATATAAACTGCAGCCGCAAATCTCACCTTTATTTAACAAATGGGTGATATGATAGGTTATCTGCTCCATACACTTGTGTCAGTGCAGTAAGTTAATTTTCAAAACAATGCTTGTATTGTTATTTCTCTTACGTTTCCATGGATATAGAGTAACATTCATGGTGTGATATTTCACAAGAAAAGCCTCTCAGTTCTGCTGATGTTTATCACGGACGAGGAGTTGATGACAGTAGTGATGTCTGGCTCCAGACCTGCATGTTGCATCTGTGCATGTGGCCTCCTAAAAGTTACTATTTGAAGAAACTGTCAATCTTGTGATTTCTGTTTTTCCAAAGCCATTCAAAGAATGAACAGTTCAAGTACTGTAGGAATTTGTTATCAGCAGCATAAAAGAAAGGAAAGGTTGCTGTAGATGTGACAGGTCTTTACCGAAACAGATGCAGATTTATTAGCATGAAGCAAAGTTTCCCAGTTTGAGGAATAAGAGAGCACAACATGCCTTGGGCTAATTTTGTTGTCTTAAACCTCCAACACAAATTCCTTCATGACAAAACAAGGAGTCACTTCAAATGGAAAGATAACACTGCAGTAAGAGATGCCAAGATATGGTTAGTATGTAGGAGTTAACACAGAAAATCAGCCATACATAAAAGAATAAATACATTTAAAAAGTTTAATTTCCTTTTATTTGTTGTTGTTGTTGTTTTTTTTGTGTTGTATGAAACTGTGGTGTAAGAAGGCGAGTAAGTGTTTAATTTTGACCCATTGTTTAAACAAGGGAATGGGCAGGTGGGAAGAGAGGGTGAAAGGAAGAGTAAGTGGGATATAGGAGAGTGAGGAAGGAGGAGACAATGGTTTGGAAAAGATAAAGGCGATGAGAGCGAAGACGTCTCAGCAGCAGTCGTGCGTGGAGCCGATGCCGACGTCTGTTTGTGTGCAGCCGAGCGTGGTGGAAAATGCACGCAAACTGCCACGCAGGGGATTCTGGCAGCTTAGGACCTAATTTCCTAGGCCTTAGTCAAACAGGTTGATGGTCATCCATTTTTACCTCACCTGTCATTCTCACAAATCAGATTTGACCTAAAATCTCTGGTGTGTTGTTGATTTTAGAGATGACTTAAAGATGTGTTCATTCAACTTTGATGATATTGAGGCCAAGAGTTTGATCAGATAATGTCTTTCTCTGCTGTCAGTAAACTTAATAAAACTTATTGTAACTAGTTTGCCATTTGTTCCCTGAAAATAAATTTGATTAACTCAACTTCAACTATTTAGAAAGAACACTATGAAAGCAACATTTGCAGCTTAAAGTTACAATTAAATATTTTTAAGTGCATTTATTTTTAGTTTAGCTCTTTATTCATTGTTATGTGCATTTGTTGTTTAGCTTTCAGAAATGAGATCTTTGCTCTTGGCTCGTCAGGAGTGACTATTATCAAGCCGAAGGTGCCGTCGTCACCCACTCTTTTAACCGAAAGGCACTGTGGTGATTTTAATTTGATTTTGAATGACAGCCAAAATTCTGCTTGTAACTTCAATAAAGCACCAGGAAGTTCTGACGGCAAGCATCACGCGATGTGTAATTAACTTAAAGCGGGTGACTCTGTAACATTGAAGGATCAGAGCTTGTAAATGTGGTGCTAGTTTTATTTCGCTTGAGAAGACGAGCTGTTCTCATGAAAGCAGAAAGCGGAGCGATGCAGTGGAGAAAACGTTGAGTCTTCCCAGTGTAACTGATCCCAGCAAGGAACATTCGTTGGGAAAACTTCAAGCTGTAACCTGTTTCAAGTTTAAAGATATAAAACTAGCAGAATGCTAACTGCTGAGCTCAAGGACAAACCACTATTAGCATTACAAGCTAATACCAGGACACCAAATTTTTTTTTAGTATTTTCTTATTTTCGATTGCTGCAACTTTTCCATCTAAAGTTTTTTTTTTATTTGGTGAAATTCCAGTTTAATTTTTCAACTTGGAACTTGAAAGTTTTGGCTTTTGACTAAAATCTGACAATTAAACCACAATCTTAAGTTTCATGTACAATAACTGGCCTCTTTATTAGGTATACAATTTAATGGCATGTTAAACAAATAGCCAATGCATTTATGTGTCAAGGAGTGCTGACTTTCAAAGTGAGCATTAACCTGTTAACATCCACCCGCCAGAAGCCGCCAGAAGCTTATGCACAATTGTTTTACATTCCGAAATGCCAATGGTCACAAAAATAGTA
>CAEFZY010028002.1:0-19611 GCA_903066815.1 Brachyrhaphis roseni
ACTGAAGGGTGGGAGAGAAGGAGACTTCTCCGCATAGTCCATCGAGTACAGAGTATTATTTGTCCTACTGAGTGTTTACTTAGCTTACTATCCTTGTACTGCCACTTTAATTCTTTATTACAAGTTATTTCATCTGCTCAAATATCTATGCTTGTACTGTTGCATATATATACTGCTGTGCTGTTATATTACTATATACTACATTTTAATGTCAACATGACACATGCACATATTTATTGCTGTTAATATGCTCATATTTATTTATCTGTCTTAGTAATGTTGAGCTGGTAACTGTCTTAAATTTAGTATTTAGGATTCTAGTGTTTTTCTTTAATACTTTCATCTCTTAGTGATGTTGAGCTGGTAAGTGTGTTAAATTTCAGTATTCCGGCGATTTTGTAATATACGGTTGAACTGCAGTGTATGTTGTGTATATTGTCTAAAGCTACTGGGATCTTGAATTTCCCCTTGGGGATCAATAAAGTATCTATCTGTCTATCTATCTATCTAGATTGACTGTGAAAAGTCAGATTGGCGTTGTCTGACCTGTGACTTGCGTATCCTGAGGTCTGCAGAGGCCCTTTCATCTGTGTTTGACTCAAGCTGTCGCTCAATACCTGACACGCACACGCACAAGGTTGAGAAAAATGTATTGAAAACAACCTGAAACATACTAAAATATATCAGCAATAATAAGTAAAATGGAAGCATAAATACTGACTCTTCAGCTTGTTTCTTGCGTTGTTGGCTGACTTTTTTATCTCATTGGTGAGAGTTTCAACGTCATCCTGTGTTTCTGAGTTCAAAGTTAAAAACAGATGAAAAAGTTTTAGTTACAGATAATTAAAACAAATGAGCTTTGGAAAAAGTTACTTTGGTCAGGTGTGGGGGCCGACAAGATGGAGGAGTAGAGTTTTTTAATCTCTGTCACGCTCTCATCGATTTTGTCAATGCTGGTGCGAATATCTTCAATCTGAAACAAACACACACACACACACACACACACACACACCAGAAAATGATGAAACACACACACGCCTGAGCTGATTGTGCAAAGATGAAGACAGGAAGGGAGAAAGAGAGTACCTGTGCAAAGAAGTCATCCATGAAAGCCTCGTTTTCCACAGGAACCTGGATGTCGTCACCACCAGGGTCACTCTTCTGCTCAGAACATGTTTAAAAAGCGGGAAGGTTAAATTTCTCTACAGAAAGCACAAACAACCTTACAGAAGAGGATTAAAGCCACAAAAAAACCCAACTTTTTTTTTTCAGAATTCAACCTTTAATCTCAGATTTACTCTTTAATCTGAAATGATTAAAGTTAGAATTCAGAGAAAAAAAATCAAAATTATGAGATTAAGGTGAGAATTTTAAGATTACAGTTCAAAATCTGAGAAGTCTGAATTCTGAGATTAAACACTGAATTCTGCTTTTGTTTTTTATTTTTCAGTATCCTTGTATGCAAAGTACTATTTTCATGAGAACAAATCTCAGATCCATTTTATTAATTAATTTCTACCATTAGATTGGAATTTATATATTTATTACACATTGTCTGAAGTTAAATCTGACCAAGCTTTTCTTTTTTGAAGTCAGTTAGAATTACCCAAATTATTTATAGGACCTAAATATAAATAATATTGTGACTAAATGTTAGTCACAGGTCGGAAAACTTGACGAGAATATTCTTTTTTAGATTTTTGTTGTAACTTTTCTTGAATTCAAAAGTTTACATATATTTTGTCAGTATAAAGTGCAATTGTCTTTTAAATTGTGCAACCTGGGCCAAACCTTTTGGGTTTCCTTCCTCAAGTTTCCAATGGGTTAACCTTCACATTTGAGTTAATTGGAGAAACCTGTTGGTGTTTTTTAAGGTTAGACTTTGAACACACCGCTTTACTGTTTAACATAATGGAAAGGTCAAAAGAAATCAGCCAAAATAAGAAGAGAATATTGCATCTGGTTCATCCTTTGGAACAATTTACAGATGCTTAATTATGACGCTTCCATCTGTTCAAGCAAATGCAGATATGGACATGATGGGAATGTTCAACCGTCAGACCATTCAGAAAGGAGACGGCTTCTGTGTCCCAGAGATTATATTTTTGGTCCAAAATCTGCAGATTGGCCCCAAATCAAAAGCCAAATACCTTGTGAAGATTCAGCTGAAGCTGGACAGACAGAGTCATTATCCACAATCAAACTGGGCTGAAAAGCCACCCAGTGAGGAAGCCATTACTTAAAAACATTTAAAAAAAAAATAAAAAGCCAGATTGCAGTTTGCAGATGCACACAAATGGAAATAGCAAATATTTCTATTAGGAAATAGAAAATAATTTAGGTAATTCTCACTAAAATAAAACAAAAAAAGGTTTGGTCAGATTTAACTTCAGACATGTAGAAAAAAGTTTGTCTTTTTATTCGGTGTATGTAAATACTACTCAACTGTATAATGTCTGAAAAACTAAGAGGATGAGCAAACAGAAATGATCAGAAAGCATAAAACAGCAGGTTTAGTTTCAGTTTAACTAATGTTTTAAAGTGAATCAGAGGCCTGTCTGCATTCAAAGTGTCTCTGCTCTCTCTTCAAAGAGCAGAGACACTTTGAATGGGTCTCTGCTCATTTTGAATCTTAATAAAAATTGACATACCTCTTTCAGCTGGGCCAGTCGGTCCTTCATTTTCTCTACCGTTGATTCAGCAAATAAATTAAATGTAAGATTATTTTTAAAAAAGGCAAAACCAACTTCAATGAAGTACTCAGTTAAAGCATTGAGGCTCCTTCAAATCATTCAGCAGATGGTGACCCAGAGAGGAATGTATAAATTAAATTATTCCACAGTCTGGATCGTCCAGATTGTTTATAAGGTTTCCTGCGCTCTTCTACGCTGAGGACCAACTAAGCCTCTATCCTCTAAGAACGGATTAGGACAGCCATTTTCAGGAGGATAAATCTCTGTCCCCCACCCCCACGCTCCTCCCACATCCGTCAGGCTAATCACACTGTACCGCTGGGCCTTCGTTTACTACACTATACTACAGCTGAAACAATTAACCACTCACTCACGCACTTACTTACTTACTTTGGGATTTACCCTCAGGGAAATTGTAGTTCAGCCTCCCACACAGCACCAATACATCAAATACTTGAACAGGTTTTTTTAACATTAACATTCTATAGTCCCTCTGTTTTATTGTACTCATGTTAGCCCTCCTTCTAACCTCCAGGGAGGACTTGAAGAGTTTCATTGCACGAGGATCAAAGGAGTTCCTTAGTCTGTTGGTCCTGCACTTTGGAAGAAGCAGTCTTCCACTGACTCTGCTTTTCAGTGTGCAGAGGGTGGCTGGTGTTGTTCATAATAGCCTCCCCTCCTATCAGAACTGGTCGTGGACGGCCTCTGTCCCTCCTGAAGTCAATGACAAGTTCCTTTGTCTTGGAAGTGTTTAGATGTAGGACGTTTCTATGTTACCAGACAACAAAGTCCCTCACCAGGCTCGCTGTCCTTGATGCACCCCATGATGGCAGTGTCATCAGCGTACTTCTGAACATGACACGTTTCAGAGTTATAGCAGAAGTCTGAGGTGTACCGGGTGAAGAGGATAGGTGACAGCACCGTCCCCTGCGGGGCTCCAATGTTGTTGATCACAGTGTCAGACGTGATGTTATTCATCCTGTCGGTAAGATAGTTGCAAATCCAGGTGACCACTTTCATTCTGGTAAGTTTTCCCAGAAGTGCCGGAGGCTGGATCGCGTTAAAGGCACTTGAAAAATCCAAGAAGAGGATCCTGATCGAGCCCACTCGCACCTTGCCCAGGTGCGAGTGGGCTTGATGTAGGAGGTGGATGATGGCATCCTCCACTCCAACTGCTGCCCTGTAGGGAAACTGCAGGGGGTCTTCAGCATCCTGTACCTGCATTCTGAGGTGGTTAAGGAAGAGCCTCTCCAGAGTCTTCATCAGATGTGATGTCAGTGCCACTGGTCTGAAGTCATTCAGCTCACTGGGCCAGCTCTTCTTAGGGACAGGAATAATGCAGGATGTCTTCCAGAATGTGAGCACGCTCCCAAGTTGCAGACTGAGGTTGAGGATTCAACTTTAGTTTAATCTAATATAGCAATTTGCTGAAACAATAACACACTGAGACTTGTAATTAATATATTTTTTTAATTATTTATTTCACCCCGCCTCTCGCCTGGAACGTAGCTGGAGATAGGCACCAGCACCTCCCGACTCCATTAGGGACAAGGGTGTAAAGAAAATGGATGGATGGATGGATGGATTTATTTATTTCAAATAGACAAAAAGTAAAAGCAAATTAAAAAGTTTAAAAATAAAACAGATTGTCAAGCACATTGACATTAAATTTTACATAAGTTGTTCAAAAAGGAGCAGGTAGAAGATACAAGATTACAGTAAACACAGGCCTTAAAAAAAAAATCAAAGTGACACATTTTGTTTGCCAAAATATTTAAAGGTGACTCATTATGCTATAGTGTTGGAACTCATCTGGGGTTGCTAGGTAACGGACAATGCTACTGATTTACATTCACAAGGATTTTTGAAACTGCTCATTTTCCAGACACCAAAAAACATTACATTAGAGCCAAAAACCAGCTGTTTGGATTTTTTTCAAGCGGCTGAGCGTTTTTTTAAAAAAAACATACAAAATGTGGGTTTTAATTATGAAACAAAAGAAAATATTACCTTCAACAAGACAACTTGCAACCAAGCGTGTGATCTCTTCGTATCAATCATTATACAAAGAGATAATACTAAATGCACCTTCTACATCGTTTTCATGCCAAATATTCCTTCCCGCAAAATATTTGATCGAGAGTCATAAATGCTTTGATTCAAATTTTGACTGCATGACATTTTTTCAAACTGTGACTGAAAACTGAAATACAGAGAATACTGTAAAAGTAAACCAAAATAAAACCAGATGATAAGAAAGTAACAAATCTATTACAGTAAAAGAAATACCGATTGTTGAATCTCATGCTTGTCTTGGTAATTTCTAACAGAAACAGGTGATTTCGTTTGGTTGATATATCGCTAAAACAGTGGAGTTTGTGACATCTGTGTTAAACGCTTCACAAAAAGGTGAGAAAAAAATAGAGACTATGAAAACTGAGAGGATTTCAGTTTCCTTAAGCAGATCAAAGCAATCAAGAAAACTTGTAAAGTCATTTGTGGGCACAAGAAATCGCAAGATCATTTACATTTGGACAATCATATCAGCTTCACTTTCCGTCCATTATTTTGTTTCATTGTGGCTGGAAGAAGGTAAATCGATAGCCTGCAAGGACAGAAAGAGAGATAGAGAGAGAGAGTTAACATTTCAGCTTGAAAAACCACAAGGATTACAATAAATAAAATAATGTTGTTTTTGTTTTGTCTTGGTGTTGTGTGATGAGGGTCCTTCTCCTCCATAGGAGGAAGAGTCTTTAACTTTGACAGAAAAACGGTATAAGGCAAATAATCTATAAAAAAGCACCCTGTCAAGATTTAAAGGTGACCCATTATACTTCCCTGAACAGGATACGACAGGTATATGCTCTATACAAAACATGTTCATTACATTTTTTGCACAAAATCATTCTTAGAGAATGAGGTTTTAGTCTGCTCAGTTTTGCCTATTTTCAGAATGAGCTATTTTAAGGCTTCTGTCACTTTAAATACAAATGGCCATGCCCCCCAACTCAATGTTTACACTTGTACGTGAAAATGGCTGCAAAAAAATATGTAATTATACCACCATACATCTTTGAAAAGCAGTAGTGGAGCCTCCTGCACAACTAAAAAGAATGCAGCAAGTGGTTTCTGGAAGGTAAGTAAGAGTAGCACCTACAGCGTAAAACCAGCTGGCCAAACGTGCTGAGGAGTATTAAAAAAATACTCCAGGAAGTGGCAGAAATAAAACTAAATTGTAGAATTTAAGAAAAACACAATGGAACACAATGCACTTCAATTTTATAGCCTAATAATACTTAAATAGCCAAACAAATATGAATGCTTTTTGCATTTCAGGTAACATTACTACATTTTTTAGGTAAACTGCTCTCTAGTCAATGATTAGAGACTAGGGAGCAATTACGCATACTTTTGAAAACCTTAAACACCACTGGTTGCTTTATTGTGAAGACAAGCAAAGCAAGTGAAAAAGTTTCATTTAGTCCACAAATGTCCAGAATTGTATTAAAAATTGAAAAAGATCTAGAAATTTGGAAGTTTCTTTGCAAATATTCATATTTCATGAGAGAATGGTGTTGATGTTGAAAGAGTTGATGAGAATACATTTCTTTTAAATATATAAAAACATCATATGCATATTTATTTTAACATAAAGCAAAATGTATTTTAAACTGAAATTATTCTGTACGCAGTATCTTAAGTGGGATATGATATTGCACTTTCTCCATTCTAAGATTGATATAAAAAATAAACATCCCAACTACCCTACAGACCTGTTTTTGTACTAACAACTACATGTTAGCAGACAAACAGAATAAACAAACACAAACTTTAACCAAAATAAAACTACTTACTGCATATTGTGCAAAGACGTGTTTCTGCCTGTACAGAAGCCAGCAGAATATGGCAGAGATGGCTGCCTGCACCAACGTGAAGAAAAGCAGAGATGACTTTAATCCCTTGGAGAATTTCTGTTGTAGGAAATAAAGAACAGGAAATACATTTCTGTAATACCGCTTTTTTAAAGCACAGTCTGGCTTACACTGATGCAGAAACGGTGAGAGTTCACTAAAAATTATATTTTTAATATTTCCTATTATTTCTAGAATGTCTTCCTGAATTATTTTAGGGGTGTCTTCCACATCTTTAAAGTGGCAAGCTAATGATTTGCTAGCAGAGCATCCAAAAGTTATACCCAAGTGATAATAGCACTGCTTCCACATATTTTAAAAGTAAAAGTAAAAAGAATCCATCCAAGAAATTCCTAAAGTAAAAACATATTTAGTAAAGAGTCTACTGAAGTAACATAAAAAATATTAAAAATTTAATATTTAAAAATTACATCATCAGAAGGATAAAAAAATTTAATTATGTATTGATTTAGAAAAATATTTATTCTGCCTGATTATGTTATTAAATAAATAAAGGGGTTGCTGCAGGAAAGGAAACATGTTTCCTGCTTTTTGACCAACATAAACTCCCAGCAGTTCTGCATTTGAGTTTCTTTTCAAGATTGTGAGCAATTTTTTTTTGCAGCACATGCAGAGGAAGTTTAGCAGCTGGAGGGTTGTTAATACAGTTTAGTTCACTCATTTCTTTTTATTTTACATGTTAATAAACTCATGGAAAATAATGAGTTTATTTTACTCATTAATCAGGGTGATGGAAGATTCACCCTGATCTCCCATCATCAATACAAGATCAGAGTAAAAAATTTAAGCAACAATGGATGGAAAAAATACCACAGTGAATTTTGGTTCTACTATAGGTAAAAACGCGTGTAACCTTTTGTTTGATGGCATCTTTTATTCATGTGTATTATGATTTTATATCTGTCATATTTCTAGTTTCTTTCTTGTATCAGTGTCCATCATTTCAATGTCCTTTTCTATGGCCTTCATATGCATTTTAAAAAGTTTTAAAACTTGAAAACATGACTTACAAACACACCTGACAAGTAATTATACATCAGATATGAAAAATGGAACTAAATCACAAAGGAAATTCTCAACATGGTGACATAAATAGACACCAACCGTGCTGCTGATTTGTTCCCTGCAGGGGTCTTCAAAATAATGTGAGAGGGGCTCTGTCGTTTTACAGAGCGGCATCTGATGTTTGTATAAATCCAGAGAGTAGATGATCACAGCCACCGCTGACAGCACCATAGCTGCCACGCTCGTTACCAAACACACCTGCACCTGGATTGGAAAAGCATATTTCACTTTCTGCATATCGCTGGAATCAGAAAAAAAACAAACTGAAACGGCTAATCAGGTCATCCTAGAACTTCTAGGAAAATAATTTGGGATTTGGTGACTCAGATTAAGTCGAGGCTGTGACGGCTAACATATTTCATAAAGTAAATAAAAGCAAAGTGCATTTAAAAGAAAATGTGTGACCATGTTGATGAAGAAAAACACAGATGTATGAGTATTTTGTCTAGTTTCTAGACCAAATATCTGAGTTCACTTGAAATAAGACAAAAGTAACTTAAAAGTAACTATTTTTAAATCAATAATTATTGACTATAGATTGAGAAGTTCAAGTTCCACTGGCAGAATTTTTCACTTATAACAAGACATTTTTCCTGTTTTAAGAGAAAAAAATCTGACAGTCAAACTCAAACTTTTGTCTTTTAAATGCTTTTAAGTCAAGAATCATTGACTTAAAAGCAGACATATATCTTGCTGAAAAGTTACTTTTAAGTTACTTTTGTATTATTTTAAGTGTACTGAGATATTTGCACCACAAACTAGACAACAGTTTAGTAAGATTTTGCAATATAACATTTATGTAAATAACATACTTATTGAGAATGAGTTAAACAATGACATAAATAATATTATCATTTAAAATTCACGCAAGTTTTTATACGCCTGACGCAGACTTACGATCTTCATTGAGAAGTGTTTATCCAACGTCATCGCAATCGATCCTGCTGCAATGAACTGAGAACAGAAACAGTTAGGTAGATTTATTACATTCCAGCTGCAACACAAAGTGGAAAACTTCAACTTCATCAGCTTTTACACAAAGATCGTCCTAATTAACAGAAACTAGGGCTTGGAAACATCAGTGTCTAGCTGCTTTTCCGTTATAAATGTGCACAAAACACTTCTACGAATATAAAAAAAAACACAATTTCACAATTCCAGTGTTTCTGTTTTTTGTGTATGTGTATTTTTTTCTCTTTTTTTATTTATTTTGAACAAATAACATAAAATCAAGTAATATCAACTTACATTAAAAAATAAATAGAAGAATAATGCTATACTGTATATACAGAGCTTCTGCTACAACAACAAAAAAATAAAGTAAAATAATATATAAAAGGTGTCTGCTTATGAGATAAAGTCAAATTTCTTAATAAGAGTTATTGTTTTACAAGTTTCTGATTATTTGAATTAAGTTTTTCAACTTAATTCATTCAGAAACACTGCTATTGTGAATTGCACAATAGCAGTGTTTCTATTAAATAAGAAACACAAATAAAATCACACATGAATAAGTTTGTTAATGCACTAAGTCATTAAAAATGTTCCTGTTTTCTTCTTTGTGGTTTATGCCAGTGGCAACATCCGGTTGTTGATCATGTACAAAAAACAAGTCATCTTGATATATAGCCTGGTAAAAAAAACCCAAACACCTCACCGTAACACAACAACTTTTAATCAACTTTAAAATGTTCAAAATACGCATGTTTCCATAAAGCAAATTTATTTTTGAAATGTCAAATTGCACAATTATATAGTCAACGTAAACACAGCTACTATGTAAATAAGCTACATAATATAATCAGTTGATTTTTCTTTTCAATAATATTCAAATTTATTGAATATGGCTGCATAAGAAGACACAAACAAAACAGCTCACTGTTAATCCGGTCCACCAGGGAACGCCGAAGATGACAACATGAGTGTGTTCAGTGAAGTGTAGAGGCAGTGAGTAGGTCATGACCATCAGCCCCAGCATTACTTGGCTCAACTGGTACAAACACAGCAAAAACACACACAAATCATTACTGTGGAAACTGAAAAAGAAGAGAGCATAATGGCTCTTTTAAATTGGATTAAAACAGTTTTTTTGTATTAGGGAATATTACCCAACAGAAAAATGGTGGATTTGTGAAGAACGGCAAGGCTCCTTTTCGGTTTCAGTGCTAACCCAATCCAGTTTCTGATCCAATTTGGTTAGAACTACTCAGATTCTGTCCCAACACTATGAGCTCCATTCCGATCTTTTGACAGCTGGTTTGTTAGTTTGTTTGTTTTTTCTGCCAGTCGTCATACATGTAGGCTACATGTCCGACTTAGCTTGCAAATAAAAGCTATTAGCTAAGCTAACTTTTGTGGAAGTCAGTAGAAAAAACGATAAAAATAATTTGAGTCTTATTTTATTCTCAAGGTCTTCCAATCAAAACCAAGATTTGGATGTAGGACAACCGTTGGTGTCTTCCCACCTCACTTTCTCCCCTTCAAAATAAGAGCATACATTCGGGTGTGAAATATATACATTGTATCCCCCACACTTCGCTTGTTCACCAATAATTACTACAATAAATATCACGGATATTTATTTTAGTATTACACAGAAGTGGGTAGAGGACTCTAAAATTTTAATTGAGTAATAGTAGTAATGCACTTATACTGTTTATAAGGTAGGAAAAGGGCGAGAACCAGTTCTAAGCTTGTGGGTTGTTTATTGTTGTCATAACTCCAAATCAACTGCCTGCCAAGATGGATGCCAGTTACAAAGTTTACGGAAGTGTGACGTCACATTAGAGCGTTTGCCCGTGACCTATGTAAGTTCGACCGTAGAGTTCGACGCTAAGAAGAAGATGCTAGCCAGGCTAACTCAAACTTGAAAACAGACTAAATATACTCACCCCCAGACATTTGGGCTCGCCCTTTTGTATAGCAGCGTGCAGCTGCTGTTGTCTGTCAGTCAGTTTCACTTTGTTCGGATCGTCCAGCACCTGGACACTTAAATCCCTGGAGATAGACACGGCCATCTTGTGCTGATGACAACAACACCGCTGTTACACAGTGTTAGTCAGACCATCCAAAGCTTTACTTGCTTTATGCAAGTAAAGCTTTTAGGCTGAAGTATGTAACTTTTATAAAGAATATGCATTTTATTCGTTAAAACTGCCACTATCTCTTGACTGTTTGTTAAGAGATAGATAATCTGTGAAACGATCAACGTTTCCACCGTAGCTTCTTCTTTTTCTTTTGGGTTTTAATGGTGGTCTAAACCAACTCAAGGTGCATTTACCGCCACATACTGGTCTGGAGTGTGGACATCAACAATAATCTCCTTCCTGAGCTCCTTTGACGTCTGAAGAAATGCACCACTCCCGACCAAAAACAACCAATCAGAACCAGTAGGAGGGTCTAAGTGCTGTGAGTCACTTTATGTACTCACTGCTAAATTTACTAATGGTGGAGAAACAACTTAGTGTTACAAGAAGGCCGTTTATCCGCCTTCAACTAGCATTAGCATTCACAACAGGCTCTACTGATGGGGAAAAGCTGTGCTTAGTAGAGAGCAAGGAGGGAAGGGTAGGGGATGAGAGATTGTGATTGGCAGCAGTAAGACCCGCCTCCTGGCTCTGATTGGCTGTTTCTAGTTAGCGCTGGGAGAAGACAGAGATGTTTTTTTCAACTGACTCATATCATACTGTTATGACATAGAGACACTTTCAACAAATATGTAAAAGAAAAACACAATTTTTTAAATAAAACTTACATATTGCAGCTTTAAGAAAGTTACAGGAAGAATTGCAGAAATTTGCTAGATTTATAATCATCCTTAGTTTGAAACTGAGCAGCTCTATTGCGCAACAAACTGGATAGAGTAAGATTTATATTCAGTATTATAGAAACAGCTTTAACAATTTGAGTTAGGGTCAATTTGTTTGAGTTTGGGTGGAGTTAGAAAGATTTTAAGTAGCATTATTCTAACCACTAGGTATTTTGATATGTTTTAATAAAAATCAGAAGCACGTCTTCCATGCAGGGTCTGTAGGCGTATAATCAAACACAACAGAGATTTTAAAAAGCAGATGAACGCTGATTAAACGGCCACAGTGGTCTGTGCTGCTTCCAGGTCATAGTTCTGCTCTGTTGTTTCTAATGGACATTTGTTAAACCACCAAACTCCAAACTTACAATCTAATGATGAATCAAAAGTTCATTATGCGTGATTCCTACCTTGTGCTGGACAGTCAGTGGTCTCTCCGTCTGTTTTCTGTCTGCGCTCCACACTGTGCCTCCCTAACTTCTCTGTCCAGAGCCAGCAGGGTGTGTGTGAGGAGGGGGAGAATGTGTTTATCAGGGAGAGACTGGTGTGTGTCTGTGGAAGACGTCCAGTAAAGCTCCCCCTCCTTCGTTTCCTCTGCCAGTTTTGTGCATTCCACGAATTAGTTTGTTGTTGGGGTTTTTCACTGTGAACTGTTCATCTGGGAACCGGATCGTTTCTGCAGACCGGAGTCTCTCCGTCAAGGTAAATAATCCTGTTTTAGGTATATAAATGCTCACATGTTGGTGTTGTTTGTGTCACGCGAGAAGCTGACATGAAAAATGTCAACATGAAGAGTTACAGATGTAGACTACTCTCCTCCTCTCCAGTCTACATAATACTTACAGCCAGAGGTGGACAGAGTACCCAAAAAATTTACTCGAGCAAATGTAGCAGTACTTCAACATACTTTTATTACAGTAAAAGTAAAAAGTAGCCATCCAAGAAATTACTCAAGTAAGAATAAAAAGGTATTTGGTAGAAAGTCTACTAAAGTGAGTAATTGATCAAATTATCAATCATTTAATATTTAAAAATTACATCATCAGGTGAGCCAAAATATAAAGTTAAGTGGAATATTTTATGGACCAAAATGAAAATAATTCAATTAAATAGCATAGTATGAAATAGCAAAAGTAGACTAAAAAAAATCAATTTCTTTCAATATAAAGTTTATGAAACTTTAACAAAAACTGCAGGTGTGTGCCTGCACCTGGTGACTTTATGGTTAAAACATGTTTATTTTTCATTCAGTGAAGTTACTCACAGTGGGTAGAGAATCAGATGTTTTTAAAGGTTTGATTGGCTCTAGTGGCCTTTATTTGAAAGTAGTACAACAGGAAACGGGGCAATGAGAGAGGGGGAAGACTGTAAACATGTTTCAGATCTGGATTTTGTTGTTTAAGTGCATGATCATCAAGCTGCAAGTTGTTCTGAAATCAGTTCATTTAATCAATTCCTCAGAGACACTTGACAACTTTCTTCACTATAACAGTGATTCCTGTAGAGCTGTCCAGCTGGAAATCTAAGGCTTGAGACGAGATCTTGAGGATAAATCTGTGTCATTTATAAAGCGTTTGTCATGGATTGTTCCATATCTGACTTATTGTGTGGGAGGGTTGGGTAGCACTTATAAAACATTTTCTTTTATATAGAACTGAAAGTGGATACAGAGATCACACAAACCCAGTATTTAGACAGTAAAACTTTTTGGAACTTAATGAATTGATAGAATACACTATCTTAAAATTTATCAATCAATCAAGTTTATTTGTGTAAAACATTTCAGCGACCAGGTAGTTCAAAGTGCTTTACATCACAAAAACATCATAAACAAATCGTACAGTCACCAATTGTGAAAAACTAGTAACAAACATTACATTTTTATGACTGTCATCATTAAAACATCAATTCACGTCAAATATATTGATCAATGTTTCATTGATTATGTTTCAAAAGCAGCTCTAATCATCTGGGTTTTTAGTCTGGATTTAAAGGAGCTCAGTGTTTCAGCTGTTTTGCAGTTTTCTGGAAGTTTCCTCCAGATTTGTGGTGCATAGAAGCTGAATGCTGCTTCTCCATGTTTGGTTCTGGTTCTGGAGATGCAGAGCAGAACCAGAACCAGAAGACCTGAGAGGTCTGGAAGGTTGCTATGACAACAGCATATATTTAATGTGTTGTGGTGCTGAGCTGTTCAGTGATTTATAAACTAGCAACAGTATTTTAAAGTTTATTCTCTGAGCTACAGGGAGCCAGTGTAGGGACGTTAGAACTGGGTGATGGGCTTTAACTTCCTGGTTTTAGTCAGAACACCAGCAGCAGCGTTCTGGATCAGCTGCAGCTGGAGGATATTTTAGGGAGACCTGTGAGGAGACTGTTGCAGTAACCAATGCAACTGAATATAAATGCGCGGATGAATTTCTCTACATCTTGCTGGGACATTAGTCCTCTAATCCTGTACATGTTTTTCAGGTGATAGAAGGCCGACTTTGTACCTGTCTTTATATGACTGAAGGTTCGGGTCAGAGTCCATCACTAAAGTTATGTCACATCCAGGCATTGATTTGTGCTAAGCATCTATTCAGTGTTTGGATCAGTTCAGACTCACCTGTAATGCAGAGACATGAATCACCTGCGTAGCTATGGTAACTAATCTTCATTACATACAATTTATGTACAAATCACGTAAATTATTTTCCCAACAAATACTTCAAGCTGTTTTGTAAAAAGATAAAGCAAACACAATTTAAAAGGTACTGAGATTTTTTACTGTTTTTTGCTGTGAAGATGGAAAGACGCATTTCAATTAAAAACTCATGTCTTTTTTTATATATCAAAAATGCATACACTATAAGGTTAATTGCATTTCATTGTTTTAATACAAGTCATTTAAAAGGCAAAAAAAAATTTGCAAATGCCTCTAGTTTTGAAGGAGTATTGCACAATTTATCAAAACATCCTGAAATCCAGCAGCGTGTAGTTTGGCAACATGTAGTTCAGGTTCTCATGCCTCGAACAATACAAGACAAAACCCACAAAATGTTTCTTCTGTTGCCTGAAATCAGCATGTTTCACTTCTACTTACCACAACGGGAACTTGGGGCCTCAGTTTGGAGTTGCGTCTATCTTTTTTTCAATCTTTTCTTTTTTTCCAAAAAAAAGACTATTACAATCTACTCATAAATAGAGTAGATTGTAATAGTGCATCATGACAGATAATTTCATTCAACTATACATTAGGAATACTTTGGGTTTGAGTTCTTGATCCTACAAAACTAAATGTTCAGATTCACCCTCTCTGGATTAAACAGACAGAAAATAAATTAGGAAATAAAAAGTCCGATCTTATCTTTCTGGAAAACAAATCTTGCATCAAACAGGAAACGCGTAGAAAGTTAAATTGGTAGCTGAAGACCTCAAGGCTATACACTGCAAAACAACGAAAATCTTACAAGTATTTTTGTTTTAGTTTCTGGTGCAAATAGCTTCGTAAACATGAAATGAGACAAAACTAATTTAAAAGTAACTTTTCAGTAAGGTAAAAGAGCTTGTTTTAAGTCAATAATTTCTCAATATTGATTCCACTGGCAGATTATTTCTCGAGATTATATAATCTGCCAGTAGGACTAGTGCATTTTCATCAATATTAAGGAATTATTGACTTAAAACAAGCTCTTCTATCTTTCTGAAAAGTTACTTTTAAGTCAGTTTTGTCTTATTTCAAGTGTTCTGATATATTTTCACTAGAAACGAACTCAAAAATACTTGGTAATATTTTGGGGGGGGGTTTCAGTGTAGGACAATAGAAAGGTTGTTCTGCTTGTTGGCAGCTTTAGAACAAGATGTTCCCGGTTCATCCACAGGACTTTCTGAGATATTTCTGTCATGAACTTCCTTGTCAATACAGTTTCTCCCAGCCTTTCAGAGTCCCCAGCCTCATTCACACCCCCATCCACCACACACACACACACACACACCCCACGCACCCCTTCACACACACAGACACACACTTCCTTTAGTCATCACAACACATCTGCTTCTTACCCCACAGCATTCCTCTGTTTCCTTGGAGGATTGTGACATGTGGTTCCGATGAAATAACATGCTTAATAGACACTCTCAGTTCCTTTTTACTCTCTCTTTTTCGGTTCCAGACTCTTCTGAGTCCGAGCTAACATCCTTAGAAAACAGAAGTGTTAACGGTTGAACAGGCGTCAACAGTTTATTAAAAATGGTCTGATATGAGTATTTTGTTTCGTAACTTAATGCACAAGTAATTGAAATAGTGAAGTGCAAAATTCTGATTATGTAGTGTGCAAAATCAATGGGACTGCAGATGAGAATTAGTTTATGCTGTAATTTGGTAAAGCACATCAAATAGAGATATACATTGTCCCTTTTTAAACAAAGTTTATTATTATTTATTGGAGATATTATCTTTTTGTCTTTTCCCCCTTGTTGATATTGAGCATGTTACTCAGAATCTGATGTTTTCCCTTGTAATGTCGATTTCAACAGTGAGATTCTGGATTTAGCAATAAGCTGTCAGTGAGCTGACAAAAAATTATAGTTTGAAAATTATTTTATTCCCAAACAATCTGTAGAAAAGTCTTCATTGGCATCACACCAATAATATTTGGCGTAATATTTGTTAGTTTATTGCTTTTTCCCACTAAATTCAAAACATCCCTGCCGTTATTTGCAGTTTTGATCATTTTAAGTAACATTTTTGTCTGTATTTAAACATCTTTGTTTGCACAGTTTTATATTTATTTTAATTGTATCTAGTCTGTTGTTTTTAATGTACAAGTACAGACACATAAACATGTATGTTTTCTACATTTTTAAAAATTATCCTACTATGATGCACATACTTTTGGTTTGGAGTGTGCTCTTTTTGATAACCGCGCAGTATTTTAGGTTGTAATTTTGCCGTTACTATACAGTATATTATTTTTTATTTTGTTTTTAAATATTCTTATACTTTTTTATCCTTTTGTGAATCTACAAGCCTGAACCTCCTGTTATTTTGATGCTGTTGCATTTGAATTTCCCCTTTGTGGGACAATAACAGATATTTCTATTCCATTCTTCTATTATTTGTGTATTATTTGAGTTCTTATCTTTGTACTTTAAGCACCAGTGCTTTATATGTGTACATAGTGAAGTTACGTTCACTTTTAATTCTGTTTCTTTTATTCTGTTAACAGTAACATGGCTCCTGAAAGGGAAGACTCAGCATTTGAATCCGTGTGGCGTCATTTCTCCACCTGGTTTGACGTTGAGACTGCTGCGGTGAGACAAGAACACAATCAGTTCTGCTTTGTATGAATTTAAAAATAAAGACAACTCCCTGTTAAATATCTCTTTATGATGTTCAAAAAAGAAAACAATACTAGCCATTTTGTGAACTTTTTTTACTCCTTTAATGTGACATATTCTGTACAATTATTATTGTAGTTAATTTAGCATACATAAAGTTAAGCTTACTTGCTTAAAATTTGCTCATTTGCACACTTTAGCTTCAGCCATGTTTTGTAGGGAGGTCATAAAGGTTAAAGTGACCTCTCTGTACAAAGGTATCAGTCAGGAAAAGAATACAAAAGTGTTTTTGCATTAAAATGACACAGTAAAGACAGTCTTGGATAATTAGGAAATATATGAGAGAACACTGACATTAGTAAACTAAATGTTTTTATATAAATCAGAAAAAGAAAACAAAAACTGTTTAAGGAAACTCCTCACAGTTAGACAGCAACACTGTAGGGGCTCTAAGAATTTCTAATAAATACTAGCTGAGTTTTAAATGTGAAGAGTATGGTAGTTTTCACACCTGACAGTACACTCGGTTTGACTGACAACTAAGATTGCAATATTTGTTCTCTTTTATGTTCGATTGTGTCAAATCAACCTAACCATTTGAAAAACCTGTTCCCCTCCTCGCCTGAGGGGGCGCTGCACCTAAACTATGGAAGGAAACAAACAACTCAGTAACTTGTTAAGTATCTTCTGATGAAGATACTGAAGTTGTAGAATTATAGAATTAATTTTTTGTCTCTGGTAAAAGACTATGAGAAAATTCTTCCTCTACCGCTAAACTCGAACGTTTGTTTCTGGTTGTATTTACCCAGAATGCCCTGTGCTTTAGCCCACTTCCTGCTTTTGGAGCGGTCCATGATCGTTATGTATTCGAATTGCACCAGAGTTCATGTTCACGTTTCTACAAACAAACTGGACTTTCCAGACAAACCAACTGGACAATCAAGAACTGCTTCAGCTCAGTATTAGTTTAAGGATATGCACACTTATACAATCAGGAAGTTTCACTTTTTTTTTCCCACCACAAACAGATTTTTGTTGAATTGTGCAGGATATATGTCACATTAAAAGCTAAAACAATGATCATGGTCTTATTTTCTTAGCTCAGATACCTGGCAGTTTATTTTTTATTTCCACTGTAAGCGTTATAAAATGGGTTTGTCAGTGAGTTGTGTGTGTCTACAGGTGGTGACCATCCTGCTTGGGGCTTTCCAGCTGCTGCTGTCTGTCTCACTCATCCAGAGTGATCAAATGTTGCCAAAGTTCTTCTTCATAGGGCCTTTGGTGTTGGGAGTAGTTGTAAGTACAACAATGGTCAAATTCTTGGCCTGCCTTGTATCAAGGTTTAGCAAACTCATTTTAAATCCTGGAGGCCATTTAATGTTGCTTTAAACAACTAGCAATTACTAATTGCTGACTTTTAAAATATCACCACACATGACATTAATTTATCAATTTAACAATTTTGATTTTTTTTTCATAGTAAGCATTGTGTTTTTGTCTGAATTACAGATTATAACCGGGGGATCCCTTGCACTGGCCAGCCAGAGGAACCCAAACAAACTACTGGTGATTAGAAAAAAGTTATTTTGAAACAAAGTTATTATATGTAGGCTATGTTCTTTTTCACAGAAAAACTCTAAATTTCAAGCATGTATTAAAAAAAAATTAACTAAACTACATCATAAAATCTAATTTTAGAATTGTAGAATGTTATCTGTACCAGAGTAACCATATATTTTACTCATGTGGGAGTAGCTCTACTTCATCATATTTTTACTCAAGTAAAAGTAAAAAGTAGATATCCAAGAAATTACTCAAGTAAGAGTAAAAAAGTATTTGGTAAAAAGTCTACTGAATAACTGATCAAATTATCAATCATTTAATATTTAGTAATTACATAATTAGATTCACCAAAGTACAAAGTTAAGTAGAAATTTGGGTATTTTAAGGATAAAAATTAAAAGTTTATATAGGTAACAAAAAAATAACAAAGTCAGGCAAAAGGATAATTTTCCTAATAATTTTTTTCAATAAAATCTTTTTGGTTAAAACATGTTTGTTTTTCGTTCAGAGGGTAAAGAATCCAGAAATTTTACTCAAGTAAGAGTAGAAATATTTAAACATATTTTTATTACTAAAAATATTTTTTATTACATATATTTATTTAAAATATTATGTCTTTATTATAAATTACTCAAGAAAGAGTAGCAATGCTTCATAATAAAATTACTCAAGTAACAGTGCAGTGTAGCAAAAATACTCCTAAAAATATTTTTTTTCAAAAAAGTTACTCAAGTAAATGTAATTGAATAAATTTAACTAATTACCCAACTGATTCTATTGTGTTTTCTCCCCAGCTCCGTGTCTGTGTTTGCAGTAATTTACTTGGTCTGCTGGGGTCGCTGTTGGGCTTCGGCATTTATATCTACGTCCTCAACACGGAAAAAGACAGGGAGCCATGTTCGACTACCTTCAGTCACTACAGATGTTATCAGGAGGAACTAGAGGTCAGTCTCTCCTGATCATTTCCCCCCTTTCCTTTTACTATTTTATTATTATTTTTGCCATTTATAAACCACGTCTTAATTCATATAAAATGCTACTCCTATACAGTTTATTATTGCTTTGTGGCAGAATTGGGTTGTATCAAGTTACATTTACTCAATTACATTTACTTGAGTAAATTTGTAGAAACCCCCCCACCCCCCCCCCCCCCCCCCCCCAACCCCCCCCACCCCCCACACCCCCCCTCCCTTTTTTTTTTCTTTTTTTTTTTCTTTTTTTTTTTTTTTTT
>CAEFZY010028011.1:0-26336 GCA_903066815.1 Brachyrhaphis roseni
TCCATATACTTTGCTGAGGTCATTTTCACACCTTCGGGGACTCTGAAGGGGCCGATCAGCTCTCTCCCCATGATTTCAGCCCAAAAAATGACTCCACCACCTCCTTGCTGACGCCACAGCCATGTTGGGATATGGTGGCCATCCACCACCAATCCACTACTGCATCCATCTGGACCCTCCAGGGTTGCACAGCAGTCATCAGTGAACAAGTCTGTTTGAAATGAATCTTCTTGTACGGCTGGGCCCACTGTTACCGTTTCTGCTTGTGAGCACCGGGTAGGGGTGGCCGAATAGTAGGTTCATGCACCACAAGCCTCTGGAGGATCCTCCACCTTGAGGTTCCAGAGACACCAACAGCTTCAAATAACTGTTTGCTGCTTTGTAAGGACATTTTAACAGCTGCTCTCTTAATCCGATTAATTTGTTTGACAGAAACCTTCCTCATTATGCCTTTATCTGTACAAACCCATCTTTATTCTGAATCAGCCACAAATCTCTTCATAGTACGATGACGCTTCAGTTTTCGTTAAATATCTAATGTTTTCATACCTTGTCATACGGCACTACACTGATGATTTTTGTCAGCAGAGATCCTTTCTCTTTCCCATATTGCTTGAAACCTGTGGCCTGCTTAATAATGTGGAACATCCTTCTTAAGTAGATTTCCTTTAATTGAGCTCACCAGACAAACTAATCAACCAGCTCTCTGAAATTAATTATGGTGATTCAAAGAGCCCTGACACACAATACCATCTATAAATTTAATAGCACAACAAAAATTTAATCTTTATGACACTTAAATCCAATTTGCATAATAATTTGGAGCATGGTGTATATTTAGGGAGCACATGGCTCTACCTAAAGAAGTAAAGATTTTTTTCCCAAAAAAATATTAAGCTAGTTTTTGTGAGAAAAAACCCCAATCAATTTTCCCTAATGTTGGATATTTTTTCCCACTTTATGAATGTACCTAAATTGAAATGAGACCATTTTATGCATTTTTAATATACAACTAATTTCACTAAAATGAACCAACATTGTAGATCCCACCTGTAACAGCAGCAGATATTCTGGGATCCTCTGGACTGGCTGGAGGAGCAGGGTGTAAAGCGAAGGTCTGGACTCATCCCCCAGAACGTCACACTGACGGTGGCAGGAAACGGCCAACCAGGTCAAGAAGAAAACAAGTTGGTGTTTTGCATAATTCAATCACTACGGAAACACTCGGAGGTGTTAGAAAATTTTCCTAATCTTACATCCACAAAAGCAGCGGACTTCATGGAGTTGGACGCCAGCATGGTGACAACGGACAGACAATCTGGAAGCTCTTTCAGGTAGGAGACGTAGAAGTCCAGGAAATCACTCTGAGCAGAGAAAATGTTTTCATTTCTTCAACTCGTGATTTTTACCCCCTACAGCCACACCTTTGGTTGGAAACCGCTGGAAAAATGTTGGTTTTCCATCACATTTATAACACTTTTTATAAATGTTCTCAAAAATAATACTTTTTACCAGGGGAAACCTTAATTATTTCTGCCAATCTAGATGACCAACAACAGAAAAGTCATCAAAAGTGAGGAGCGTGCGTAAGCCACGAATGAGAATTAATCAGAGATGTGGTTGAGAGGCCCATGGTGACACTGGAGGAGCTGCATGTCCAAGCGTACAAGTGGACTAGTCAAAGTAATGAAACAAATTCAATTGGGAATCAGAAAAGCGTTCTGTCTGTAGATTTTCAAAGATGATGACGACACACCCCTACAGACTAGCAGCTGTTCTGAGACTGAACGCCACACCTTTAAGATCATCTGATCGTTTTAAATTTTTACTTATTTCATGATGACTTTTATTTTTTTCTTTCTAAAGCTACATATTAGGAAATTAAAATTATAGTTCTGGATTTGGCGGTTTGGTTAAAAAGTTACTAAGTAGCAAATATTATTTGAGAAAGCTTATTTGTAAAACGTTTTTACATTTTTTCCCCCACTTCACAATTACAGAAGATGCTGATTTACGTTGGTCCATCACAAAACAGTCCAGTGAAATACATTGTTGTGTAATGTGACAAAATGAGGAAAATTAGTCATTAAAACCTTTTGCGTGGCACCATAAGAAGATCTACTAAAACAACACACATCAGGTCAGACTTCTCTTAAAAAATATAATGTTTTTCCGTATTATTCTGTAGAGTCTAATTCCGTGCTTACCTCTTTGCTAGTGAGCCTCATGAACACATCTCCCATGATGCCTTGCCACTGACACCTGAGCACGCGCTCCTGCAGCGTGTGAAGGAGCTCCAGGTGCTGCTGGATCAAAAACCTCAGGGAGCTGGGGAAAGGACTGCAAGCAGGAGGGAGAAACACGGGGAATATTTCAAAGAACGACAGTTTTCTTCAAATGTGATCATTCAGAAATAAGTGACGTTAAAACCATCTAGAAAATCTGGCGTGGACCAGACATTCGTCTTCATCGACGTCCAGGAGTTCCTTACAGACCGAGGCGGGAACAAGCTTTCTACATGTTAAGCAGGTTAAAGCGAAAGCAGCCATTTTTAAACGCAATTTGTCCGGTGGCTGCATTTCATTGGGTCTTCTCCTCATTGGTAGCACGTGTGTGCTGCAGCAATTACAATAACAAGCACTGTCTTGGTAGTGTTTATGACCTTCTTTTATTTGATTTATCTATTTCCTGTTGTTCCATCACCGTAAGTCTTCGAATTAGCTCAGCGGGTCAGTTTGGGAATGTGATGTGGCTGGCCTGAACAACAAAACACGGATTTAATTTTGTTAAATGTTCGATTCCATCCTCTTTATTCCTTAAGTGTCCCTCCTTTAATGTTAAATCATTTTCTTTAGAGGAGTGTGCTACCGTTTGTCCTTCGTAGTCGGAGCTTCGGCTCCGTTGAAGGAGATGTTGGCCTTCAGCAGCAGAGACAGTTGGGACACGTAGACTCTCTCCGACTCCAGCAGCTCCAGCGCAGCCCGCTGTCGCTTATCTGCACATGTAAAAACACAAAATGTAACTATTGTCACATTTACTCTGTAACCTCGAGGACTTAGGCCTCCAAACGTGGGGCGTGCTAACCCCCTGCGCCACCACAGCACGCCCCTTGAGTATTTATTATTCATTGCTCTTCATGGTTTTTAAATAACCATTTCTTGTATTTTTTGTCTGTGTAAAACAGTTTGTTTTTCTTATTTGTATGTAAAAGCTGAAGAAAGACCTTAAAACAGGAATAGGTGATTTCACCTGCAGCTTTTTATTTATTTTTTGCCCTCAGAACATGAGGGCACTGCTTATGACAGGCTAACTTGTTTGTGGTTAATAATAGTTTGTAGAAGTTTTACAGAGATTTTTCTTACTGTTTTCAGTCTGATTGTTGGAGATTTCCATCTGGTCTCTGTTGTTCTTCTTCTCTCCCCATGACGGAGATTTCTGCTGCTGCTGAGCCTCCTGGTCAGAAGTGGAGGCTGCAACATGTAAACATGAGGATGAGTGAAAGGAAAATATACATATCTATGCAAAATACTTCCCTCATGTCTTTATGGCTTGCTGTAAAGGAGCCAGACTTTATCTCAGTATTTCTCCGGGCTTTTGTTGAGTGAATTTTATTTTTTGACAGTTCTTTCAGTCATTACAGCTCCAGTTCCAGACCATCACAGTTTTTCTGTTTGTGAAAAAATCTCACTCTAAAACTAACATTTCAGTTATGCTTGACATAGGAAAAAAAAAAGATTTTTCCACCAACTAAGTAATTTTAAGAACTACTTCAGGGTTCTTCAAGAAACTCTGCACTTTTCCAAGCCCATATTTCTAGATTTTGTTTTTTAATTTTTGGAATATTCTGGACATTTGGGTACAAAACCTCTACCTCAAATTTTACAAATCATGATTCAACTCGAAGCTGAAGTTCAGTAATGTGTTCAGTAATGTTTTACAACTTTGTCTGGTCATATTTATCAATATACATCAGTGCTTTTTAAAAAAATATATACCTTTTATTGTTTTTTTTTTTTATTATTCGTTTGACCCAGTTTCAAACCTGGAGCTACATAAATCGAAATGGAACAGTAAAATTGGCCATTTTGGCATTTTAAAGAACATGTATATGTTTTTCCTTACTTGTTATTCCTCTGTCAGTAACTCAAACTGTATGATATGAGGAATTGAAAATAAAAGGTCATTTTAAATGCAAATCAATGTTAAAAAGCCGTTATTTTCCAGAAAATTTTATTTTTGTGTTTTCTTTTGTGATGAAGTAAAAAGCAGAATCTGAAAACACAAACAATGTTTTTAAACTCAATTTTTGTGTATCTTTGGGGTTTCAAAAAGATCAAACCGTTTTCATATTTTTTCCTGGAAGTATGATGCATTTCTCTGGTCCTGTTCCAGCTCAATAGCTAATGTTTGTTTTAAGACATATCTTAGATGACAATGGTCATCTGCTATGCAGTTATTTTAGGCCTTATACTTCCACCAATTCCCTCCACTTTCCTTCTTTTGTTGTTTTTTGCACAAACTGCCTCATTCTGTCAAGATGAGTTACAAGGACTATAACAGAAAAATCAGCCAAAGTCCAAAGACGACGGTTGAAAGACCTCCAGAAAGCTTGAGTGGATGAACTTTTGCCCAGGCAAACAGACTCACTCTGTGTAGACGTGTTGCTCCTCTGCGGCGACTCGCCCTGAGGCAGAGTCGGGAACAAGCTCTGATAAACGCCGAGCTCTGATTGGCTGGGTGTGCAGATGTGCTCGTCCCCGGACGACGCCAGCACGTCTGACCTGGAGCTCTTCCTGCTGCTGGACCTGTAGGTCAGCGTGAGCGTAGAAGGTCAGGTTGAGATAAAAGAATAACAGGAAAATGATCTCCACAGGAATCAGGAGGTGCATTGCGTTGTTGCACCCTTACCTGTGTGGAAAGGGGATTATATCCTTGTTGCTTTCGATCTGCAGCAGCTCCATCCTCCTCTGCGCCTCCTTTTGTCTGTTGGACATATCTCTAATGTGGAACAAGGCCACATTCAGCTCCTCCTGTGAACAGATGTCATGTAGAAATGGGACTGGCCCGGTTGATGTGGTTTATCCAGCTGGTTTCTATCTGTGACTTAATATGCATTGAAATTTCGTTCTGCAGGGCATCTCTGATGTTATGTTGAGTGACAATAAAGATAATCTGAATCTGAATCCAATTGCCTTCAGTATCATCTAATCAGTAAATTGAGTGTAATTTAATCTCAGTATAATCCCAGATGTTCTGTGAAGGTCTGTTAGGGAACATTAGTGAACAATCAGCTGTATTACGACCAAGAAGCGAAGCAGCCAGGCGATGGAGTATACTAATGAGTAGAGATGTCTAAATATTGATCTGGTCCATACTGCCAATACTTATTTAAGTTTGATATATCATCGAACTTCTGACATCTTTAGGTGTTTTTGTGTTTTTCCTGTCAAAATTCTTTCCTAGGTCTGACCAAAATAATGAAAAGTTTATAGGTATCTTCAAAATACTTTCATAACATAGTAATATGATTTCCATGCCTTTCTGCTGGCTGGTTGAACATTATCATTTGGGGGCAAATAAAAGCAAAATATTTTTTGAGATGAAACTGGGAAAACACAACACAAAAGTAAAACAAAATTTCAAGAGGGAATCTGAAACTAAAGCATTTAATCTTACCCGAAACGATTTACTCTATTCCTTCCCCTTAAAAATTACATTTTTGTTATGTTTTGTGTTGGCCTATAATATGAAATTCAAATGAAATACATTAAAGTTTGTGGTTGTAACATAACAACAGAAACATGTGCAGAAACAGTTATCTGTCCGTCCACTCGGATAACTGTCCGCCAAAATGGAGGCCAAATGCTATGGCTGGACAACGAGAAATTAACAGTAGCGAACCGACATTTTCCGAAACCACGAAGAAGAAAAAAGCAAAAACGCAAGCGCTGGGAACACGGGATGGTTTTCAACTTTGCCTTTTTAATCTACAGCGGCAATCATTTTCACCCTGAACTGAATTAGTTTGCAGTTCGTGCTCTAAACCATGTTACAGAATCCTGCCTGCATCTCAAAAAATAGAGCCTGCACACGTTTCTGTTTTACTCAGTCTTGCACCTTAAATGTGTTGAGCGAGTTCTTGAGGCCCATTATCTTATCATCCACTTCAGTCTGATGTGCTTGGAGCTTCTCCTCCAAAACGTGGTCCCTCTGACGCAGCTCGCCCAGCTCGGCCACGGCCGCGCGGAGCCCCTCGCGCAGCTCCACCAGGAGGCCCTGCACCTGGATCACATAGAGAAAGGTCAACGTCGTCTTCCCAGGATCAGGTTAAAGGCAGAGTCACAGTAAAACAAGCAATAGTAGAAACGATTAGTAATTGTATCAAGTGTCTGTGTGTATAAATAATGGGAAAGTTCTTATTCTGTGATTCAACTTTATCAACTAATAACATTTCAGTGAATATAAAGAAACACTTTTTTTTCAAGCGCTGTGCATTAAAGTGGAAGTGGTATGGTGACGTAGGTAGTGTGGCCTTGTGCTCAGAGCGTCATGGTCTGGGGGCGTACCGCCAGGCAAGAAAAATAGAAGGTTTTCTAAACATAGTGACAAAGTATAAAGTAAGCGACAGTGTTTCTTTCTTCCTGACCACACCCCTTCCACTCTTCCTCACACTTAACTCGGCCTCTTAATGTCTCTTGGCTCCGCCCACTTTGCTGAGATTCTTCAAAATTTGCCATGGAAGGGGCTTAGCTTTCACAAGGGGGTTAGTTGCAGTTTAAGGACTAACTTTTTTTTTTTTAAGATTTTGTTGGCTCAAGTGGCCTTCATTTGAAAGTAGTTTGACAGGAAACAGGGTAATGAGAGAGGGGGAAGACATGCGGCAAATGTCACCAGGCCGGGAATCAAACCTGCGACCACCGTAACGAGGACTAAAGCCTCAATACGTGGGTCGTGCTTTGCCCCTGCGCCCCCACCCCACCCCAAGGACTGACTTTAAACACCTGTGAGCACATCATGAGCTGATACCATGGAAGTTGATGTCTGATTGAAAGCACACTTGAAGGTTAATTAAATTAAAGACCTGATATCTTTTGTTTACACTTTTGAGAGCGGCTATAGATTGACCAGGAATTGAAAATAGCCCAGAAATTATTCTGCCTTCTTGACAGATTCTCTGCAGCATTTTGTGAAACATATTTACTATCAGAGAGAAATGTGAGTTCCTAGTTTTTATCAATTTATTTTTATCAATTTATTTGAAATCAGTGGTGTTAGTTCCTGACATCTCCGTTACTTTATAAATCGTGTGTGTATAAGGGGCGGCCAAAACGGAGGCTGCCCGATGGCGGCGTTAATGCAAGAACCGCCACTGGTCCCAGTGATTTGAAAAATCTTTTTGATTTGATGACCAGTTGTTTAGTTTTTATGGTTCTATTTTGTAAAATATATTCTGTGTTTTTGATTTCTTTGAAAAAAAACTGTGTCTTTTTTTTCTGTTTATTCCACAATTCACAAGCTCTGTAACCGCGCAACTGGGTTTGCTAGAGTTTCGTGGAGTTTCCCTCCGGAGTCTATGGGTCGTTCAGGTTTTATCTGTTCTCATTCAGTTTTTCCAGTGAAGGACTTTAAGTATGAACAGCCTTCCTTCATTTAAAGCCAACGTTTCCTGCCCTAATCCTATATCAGCACCAGCCTCGGTCCATTCAGGTCTTCTCCTGTGGTTCCATTCTTAGTTTTCTCATGTTTCACTGATTGAATTTATTTGGTGGGGATAAGTGAATCAGTTCATGGGAACATTACGTGGGCCAGGCAGCTCTCTTTCCTTCCTTCCTTCTATCTTTCCATCTCTCTGTGTTGTTCTTGCTCTCAGTCATGTGAAAGACATCAGGCAGGAGGCTCAATAGAGCGTCTGTCCTGCTTGCCTTTGGTTCTTCCTTCTGAGAGCTGACACTGATCTTTAACATCCCAGTACCTGGAGGCTGAAGATCGGATGAGTTTTCAGGAAGGTGTCTCTGTTTGTGTTTTTATCTTTGGCTAACATAAAGTTTAGTTTCTCTATATTGCCAGTACCCATAAATACTAACCAGTAGGCTTCAGTTCATTCTTCCTTCTGTGGTGTAAATGTAATAAAGTTTTTTTTTTCCCTACTTTGTGGTTGGTGGCTAAGTTATAGATTAATGGTCTTATATTCATTTATGACAAGAAACTCCAGCTTTTCTTTAAAAGTTATGTTGTGGTATCTTAAAAACAGCAGAATTATCTTGGCCTTTGGTTTTTAGAAAAAAAAAACAAACAAACAAAAAAATTGTTCAGCTATCCAGTAACGTCTCTACGGTTTCCAACCTCGTAGCCACAGGACAAGAATGGCAACAGATTGACTTTTTTTTTTTTTTTTTGCAACTTGTGACAAAAATGTGTGCTTCGGATGTACAGATGGTCACCTCTGATGGGCTCAATTGTTTCCTGTCAGAAGATCCTCAGTCAACAAAAGTAGGAATTTAACAAAGGTTTACTTAAACTGATTTTGAATCTTCTCCATTAGATAAAACACAGTAAGCGATTACTTTAAAGCAACCTGAGGCTACGGTAAGCTGACTCTCTTCTGACTTGTGACACAACTACTTTTTTTTTTTTTTTTACTTATTTACCTGAAAAATCTCCTGGGGACGTTCCTCCACACCTTCTGTTGTATCTGCAAGAAGGAAAGTAATGTAAATCAGCAGCAAAATACCAATAATTGGAGGTGTAGCATGAAATACTATTGACACCCATCAGGATCAGAATTAATAATACACTTAATGTGAACCCAGAATCTTATTTTCTACATTCTGGCATAAAAACATATAAAATCTGAAATCTGTACTATACTAGGGATGTTGACGATTTCCCAATGCCTGTCTGGCTGCTGCAGGCATAAAAAGTGTTGACCACACCAACAACACTTGAATTAAATCCAACTTAATACTTTACTTCTGTGCATATATACACATAAGTACACATACAAATGTATAAATGATATTTAAATATATATTTAAAACAATATTAGTGGTGTAACACTACCCAAAGGGTAAGGTATGTATGTCTGCTTTAAAATCAGGGTTTGTTTTGATATATTAATGAGTTATACTAAAGTATGTGAGGACTTCTGTGTTTGTTTGCATGGAATAAAGTATTATGCTGCATTCAATACTTTAACACATTAACACCTTTGAAAATAACATACAGCCATGTGTTAAATGTCATTTTCATTTAGCTATAAGGTGGTTATTTTCATATAAAATAAAATAAAAATAGTCTGCTTATTAGCTTGTTTCAGTGTTTAATGTGAAAATGATTTATTTGGTAATTACATCCCTCCATTAGCATAACTACAACATCAACAGTCAAAGACACACACTATAAATTTGTCTGTTAGGCTTCATCTTTAAGCCTATCTGCAACTTTTTACATTAAATAGTGATTAAGTACGTTTTTCAAAAAATACCTTATGCCTCAGCGAATAGATTCACTTATTATTAGGCAGCTGATGAAAACAGCAGACTCACTTGAATACTAGATAATAAGACACTTATGACATTTTTAATGGATTTCTAAGCATGAGAATAACTTTTAAGTACATTTCCCTCAAAGTCCACAGTTATCACTTTATGATAAAGAGTGCTGTTTTGATTTAAGCAACATAAGACTCTGTTAGTGCCTGTGCATGCAGCTCAGTTCTCCATGGAGCATCTGAGATCACAGGCCAACTCACATTGATATCATCCTTAAACAATCAATTCACTGATTGTTGGTCAATTCCACACATTTATCATCCGCAATACAATAAATGTATCGCTTATCAAAGCAGACCAACACATTATGGATTTTAATGTAGTAAAATTGCTTACTCTAGACCCACTGGCGGAACAAGTCAGAGTCGGGCCGGGGGGCGGGGCTAATGACCGGGCCCCTTATACCCAAATAATAAAGCTCATGATCATTTAACTTTACAACATAAACATGCCCGCAACAGTGGATCTTACAAGTTTCACCACCACAGAGAGCGATTGTGTCATTCTGAAATCCATCTGACATGAAGTACAACAAACCAAGAGAAGAACAGAAACATCAGGCTACTAGTGACTAATGATGAAACAACACAAATTCAAATCAGTTCAGAGCCACAGATGGGTTCGGATTATTTTGACACTTTATCAATTTCAACTCAGAGCCTGAATCCTGGTTGACGCGTTGAACCGAGCACGCAGCATCGCGCGTTGAAGCGGGTACGCAGAGGCACGTGCCGCATGCGCAGCGTGTCGCAGCACCTCGTGCACCTCTGGATGTTTGGAACTCGGCGCGGATCGCGCACGCCGCCGTTCACACAAACTGGACGATCTGGAAGATGCTAGCTTCAGGCAGCTGCGTCCAGTTTTTGGCTTGTCCTTGCTCTCTTTTTTCCATCCTTTTCGCTTTGCCGCTCCATGGAGCTCCACTCATGTTAACTTAGACCAAATGCTTTAGCTAGTTTGCCATCTGTTGCCAAGTGACCATGGCAGATATTTTATCCCACAGAAGTTGAGATAGTATGCTTCACCAGTCATGGGAAAGGAGGTTAAATCCCTGACTGTTAGTCAGAGCACAAGTTTGTTGATGTTTTCTAATATGCCACTTATTAGTCAAAAGCATTTTTTTACTTCCAAGAAATGTAATTGTCAACGACGAGTCTGCGGCTTCCAACTAAATCAAAAAGTAATGGATTTTATGTGCAAATGAAAATCGTTTTCGGACGGTTCGCCCGCACAATGCTGCCGTTTATTGCCTAAAATGCCACAGCACAGTTTGGGGCTACTGTCAAAACTGCAGAGGGTCATCTCAAATACGCATGACGCATATATTATCATGCGTAATTGGCTAAGCCTGCTGGCACAACATACTGCATGTCTCTGAGCGAGCTAAAGAAGCGTATCAAGTGTTCAACAATCAAGCCTTTCTGTCTGTGGGAACGCGGCGTGTCAGATTTCCTGTGGCAACTCGGGGTCGTGTGTTTCACTTCAGCTTCAGCTGTGGAAAATTCGCATCAAGGTGTTCCATCATGCCACTGTCCTGAAACAACCCGAGGATTTCAAATAAATATATAAAAAAAAATGTTCATGGTGATCCAGTACACAGGAGCATGTGATTTTATTTTAAAGGAGCTGTGTTTTTTAAATGTTGCAGAGATTTAAAAGATCAGGCATCCCGGACGACTCAGCTACAACAATCGCAGCACACACATATGGTTTCAGCTTTTGTGTTCAAATACGTTAAGCAAAACATCTAAAGACAGATTGCTCCTCCCATAAGTCTTTTAAAAATCCTCTCGTCTTTTTCATGTCAATGTCTATGAGACACAGTGAATTTAAATGTTTTTGTTTTCTAAAGTCTGTACAGACACCAAGAGGGAAATCTGTTAATGGTGTCAAGTAAGTTTTCTAATTGGAAGCATGAGATTTGATTCCTGTGAGTTTAAAACAAGTTTTATACCAATGAAATTTAATTGTACATTAAAAGCCAGCTGCAGCTGAGCGAGAGCCAGACCTACTGTAGATAGTAACACTATCATCAGCATTTAAATGGAAAAATGAGTAAACATTACTGTAATACAGAATGAAATGAAGTGTTCCAATGACACGTACTTGAGGGACACCATTTGCTGCAGTAAGTGAATCGGAAGTGAAGTTTGTTGGCAAAAGGTAATTATCAAAAGCTGTATGTGAGATGCTTACAAGCCTCCTTTACTTGTAGTGAAGGTAATTTTGATCTTAGTTTTCAACATTATATTCACAAATTTCTTTTTGTAAAGTCAAAACAGGCAAACTAATAAAAGCTCATTTTTATATAGAAATGTCAAAAATGGTTTTCTCATACACGTAATCTTGTAAAGCAGCTTTTGAAAGACGCAAGGAGCTTGGTAACGGCAGACATGGATAACATGCCACAGAAAGAACAGAATCCTTTAGCTTGCAATAATTCATAAATGTTTTAAATCAGAACATGCAAAACGGCCATAAAGCATGAAAAAACAGTCAAGCAAATTGACCTCCTGGTGACATGAATCGCTCTCCCAGTTGCACATCATGTCTGCATGCTTCTTTAGTTCTGGGCTCCTGTTTACTTGAATTGGAATCTTTCCAAAGGATCCAGGTTGTTTATGTTTCATATTTTTGCCCTGCATTCAAAATCCGGCTATGATTGCATAAAGTTTCCACCATGTTGGACAAAAAAAAGCCTACAAGTTTGCTGTATTGTCTTGTTTTTCTTACAAACTGCAAATTCTCATAATAAGTTTGTTTTGTTTCAATTATGAAGAAAAAATAGAATATTGTCTCACACCCTCTTATCTCCAACAACACAAGAGAATATTTCATATGTTTTAGATTTGCCTTTAATGCACTGGATTGAAAATCCATCCATCCATTTTCTTACACCCTTGTCCCTACTGGGGTCGGGAGGTGCTGGTCTATCTCAGCTAACGTTCCGGGCGAGAGGCGGGGTCACCCTGGACAAGTTTCCAGTCTGTCGCAGAGCGGATTGAAAATCCAAACTATGGAAATAAGTAGATGTATCTCTTTGCAGCTTTGTAATTGGACACTCTGAGTACCAAAGAATACAAACAACTTCACACCCTGGCAAAAAAAATTACATGTCAGATAACTCTCAAAGCAAGATTTAAGAAATACTTAATATGTGAATAAAATCTTGTGTATTTTAGCAACTCTCAAGTATGAGCTGTGTCTATAAATCCTAAACACATATTACAGCTTTTGACTTTGCTACTTTAAATGACTAAAGTTTTCATTTAAACGAAATACTTTCTTTTTTTTATTACTTTACATTATTTCAACTTTCTAATTTGAAAAGCAAGATAATCTAATGAAACTTGGGACAAAAGAAGTCAGAGGACTTCTTTTCTAGCGTATTAAGCTTCATGACCTAAAAGGTCCATTATTTGAAGCCGTGACGATTCAATTATACGTATAACCAACCTGGGTTGTGAGAAGTTGCGACTGATGTGTTTATATAAGTTTCTACCTTCGGGCAGATCCTCAACCTTCTCCTGGGCTTCTGTTCCGTCTTTCTCCATCTTCTGGTAGTCCTTTTGAGCCCAGTCCAGCTCGGTCCACGAGGTTCTGAGGTGCCTCGTCCAGCCCCAAATCTGACTTCAGCCCGTTCCTCGCCAGTCTTCTTCTCTTCTGAGGAAGTCTATCATCTGCTGCAATCTCTCAGTTTCTCCTTACTGAAGCATGTGAGTCCTGTGATTCCCCGTTCTGCACAAAAAGCTCCTTGTCTTCGGCCTGTTGAATGGATAGAGGGTAAGAAGATCAGAAGTGGAGAGGGAGACATTTGTTCATCATACACTCGTAGACTGTGTAGCTATGTCATTAGACATAAGGAGGCGTGACTGGTTGTTATTGAGGATGATTTACAAAGAAGTGTGTGGGATCAGCGCCGGTTATCGCCGCGGCCTTGAGAAGTGCCAGTTGAAGGTTGAATTAAGCTGTAGTGTCGGAAGAATGATGGATGTGGTTGTAACGCAAAGATCTGCCGACACATTCTGCTGAACCATGGAGGAAAAGAAGTCCACCTGACGCATCCCAGCATTAAGTTCAATGGCAATTGGGCCCTGCACAGGACAGTGAGGGGAGCTGAACAGGTCATCAAAAACACAACCAGCAGATTGATGATTGAAATGCAAACCAGCCGCTGACCACTTATGTACTTTGCATAATTGCACTTGGTTGTTTTTTTTTGTGTGTGTGTGTGTTTCATAATTTACTAATCTGTTAAAGGTGCCAATCAAATACTCTCTTGTTTGATTTTATGCAATGGATTATACGAGATAATTTTATGCAATGATTTGAGAAGAATTAGAGATCATCTGTCCTTTGTTTACCTTCTCTTCTGCTCAATCATCAGACTTTACTTGTAAAATCTGACCACAAATTCAGATTTTGTGAATTCGTGTTCACAAAATCACAAAATCTTGTGAACAAGAGTCAACACTCAGTCACATTTTGCTGCAGTTCGAGTTGCAAGTCTTTTACAGTCTGTTTGTCCCTGTTTCTGCGGTTGCCACTTCTTCTTCTGTTGTGAAGAATATTTGGAGAATGTGTGAGCAGTGACTTTCAATTCTCGCCACAGATTCCTCATTTTATGTTCCTTGATGCTGACCACAGTGTTGAAGCTCTGGCTCAAAGGTGACCCTTCTGCCCCAGTCATGTGTCTTGACATATGACACGATGCTGCCACCGCCATGTTTCACAGTGGACATGGTGTGCTGCTTACCATGATGCGCAGTGACAGTTTTCCCCCCCCACATAAGGTTATATAAGCGAAAAATGTTAGTTTTGCTGTCACATGATGAAAATAAGTGGAAACACATGGCTTGTGGTAAACTGTAACCATGACGTCTTACCAACCTCTCCAATCAATAGCCTGCTGCCCAGGTCTTTCATATTAGAAGATTTTAGATTGGCTCTGGAGTTTAGATGTGAATTTATTTGCACGTGTTTAGTCACTGAACAACCGGTGAGAATTTCTTACCCCATAGCTGTCTCTCCACTTTTTTCCATCGTGTTTCCGTCCGTCTCTGGTCTTATTTACTGGATGTGTCTCCCTGATTTTTCTACCCATTTCTCTGTGGTTTGGACCAAAAGGCCTGGAGACATCACAGCTGCTCCTCATCTTCACAAAAAAACCTGTGTTTTGAGGTTACACAATTCCCAACACATCATTTGATTCTGCCGTTACATGTGAGTTTGCAAGAGAAAAATGCACTCTTCATTTATCTCTATACAAAAAAAAACAAAACTTGTGTTTCTTACCAGTAACTGAGTTCAGAGAAAATATCATGTGGATTTTGTGCCTGTCGAGCTGAAAAAAAATTATTTATTTTCAGCGAATGGAAATTTTAAAGTTCATGTGCTTTTAATTTTTTTTTAACTAATTCTCATCAGTCCGTTTTTTTTTTTATATGGGGAAAAAGAAATAAATCTACCTTTTATGTGTTTTTAGCTAAAAAGGATCCCATAAAGCAGATGAAAGTGAATCATGCTGTGTCCATGATGTTATAGTGCAATCCCTCTCAGATATAAACGCTTTATAAAAGTGCTTGTGGTCTCATCACAAGGCACAAACTCACCAAATGCTCCTGTGTTTTTGACAGTAATTCACAGAGGCTCTAAAAAAATGTTCCAGAAGTTTGTTGAATGTTGGTTTCTGAGGTTCTCATGAGATCAAATATCAATTTTTGGGTGGGAATTTCAAAAGGTAACTTTGTCACATAGACAAATAAAACAACAACAAAAAACACCATTCCCACAAACATGGGGGTAGTGGCGTCATGCTCTGGGTTGCTTTTCCCCACAAATAGCCGGGATTTCTGGAAAGCTACGCTTGACGTGGTATTGACCTTTTTTAGCATCATATGTAACCAAAGCATATAAGTGTTAGCGTAAGGGTGTTTATACCAGGCTAATCGTTTTTCTTTTGTCCAAAAATACATGCTTCAACTTATAGGTGGAAGTAGTTTGAAAAACACTTTTTAACTTTTTGTTGTCTCATTTTACACATCACAAAAATTTGTAATTTTAAAATGAGTGTGGATCGTTTTGAGTCCCACTGGATGTTCTAGCTTAAGTTGTGTTGGGTTACCACAGGAAAAAAGTCTTCCAAAAACATCATGACACCATGCCTCAAGTAGTGTAATATGTGACTTCTCATATTCTAATATCTTCCACCATGTTGGTGCACAATACGTCTTCTGATGAAAACAAAAATTCAAATCACCTCTTGTGAGTGTGATAGTATAAATCTGTGCTGATATTTTGGCTTTTACGACAGTTGTAGGAAAAATTGGCTGTGGTAGATTGTTTATACCTAATTTGTGGTTTGAATCCTCTGCTCTTTGCCTCCAGCATGCTGAGTTAGGCTTCCCATCATAACAAGAATAGCCACATGATAGCTTATGCAACAGCCTGGCTGTGTGTCACACTCACAGCATACAACAGCATCCTGCCACAGATGAAAATTTAATATCCCACTTCAAGGCCTGACTGATATGCAAATACTTGATATAAACACAGAGATAAAGGTGGAAAAAAGGGTCTGTGACATGCAGAGTATTCTAAAAAAGTGATTTAATTTCATGGCAGTATTATAAAATGAACAGTGAAGACACAACGTTGTCAGGCTTCTTTGGCCAAACAGTTGCTAGAGGGCATTTTCATAATTTGTGAGTAGGCAAGCAACAGTGTACAGTTGGTTGACAATCCCAAAAATGCCTAAGGGAATTTCAGAGTCAAACAACTTGTGCTCTTTGACCCGGCGAACGAGGCACTCCACATGCACCCTGAGATGTGCTATGGCCTCCGTCTTCCTCACTTCCCCTGCAGACATCTGAGACCCGCCAGAGAGGAAGTCTGGCCTGTAAACCTTGCAAGGTACGATGTCGTACCTTGCAACAGGGATGGCTGTCATGGTAGCCTCCGTCTACCATGACAGCCATCCCTGGTTTTAAGAGGGCGAGGAGTCCAGATTCACGTGTGATCTGCTCGTCACTGATGGACCCTGTGTGCAGTCTGGAGATGAATGTCACTGGCCCGTGAGGTGCAATCCCAATGAGCCCCTTCAGAGTGCAGCGGGATTTGTAAAAAGAAGACACCTCACTCTGGACGAGAGGGGAAGAAGGGCACTGACACCTCAGCTCAATGCTGTCAATGATGACTGTAGTGTCAGGGTAGTCCTCAAAAGTCTGCAGGTAGATTTTTGTGAATCTGATCCTCTGGTATCCAGATTCTAATTGAGCCAAGTACCGTAAAAAAGAAGTTGTTCCATTTTGTGATGATCTGGATGATTGTGGAGTGATGGATACCGTACTGGTCCGCAAGGTCCTGTTGCTCGGATCCAAGGGCAAGGTAGTTTAGGAACAGGAAGAACTCATCAATGGGCTGTAGGGAATGGGTTGAGGGAGTGGTGTCGATGTTTTGTCGAACACTGATCATAGTTGGCAGAAATGGCTCAATCGAGGCCCAAAAACGCATCAAGTGGTCATATGATGCAAACCTGGAAAAAAAAAATCCCCACAAAACAATAAACTGAATATTCTTTTGAAAGTATGTAGCTGCAATCAAAAACATCTAGTAAATCACATTACAGTCTTCTCCTTATATGCACCAACTATAATGCAAAAAAAAAGTGAAGAACAAAAGTGGTATTTGTCCTAAATTAGTAATTTTTGGACATTTTGGCCTACATGCGCCATTTGAAATTCCTCAGGGCTTTTTCTTAGGTTCCCTTTTTGCCCTAACTTATCTCACCATAAAAAGTTATTCCATCTAATAATTGTTTAGAGGTTCAATTTAAGAACCCACCAAATGCATTTACCCATTTAAAAGAAACATAAAGAGGAATAGTCTAGGCAAAAATCTCAAATTGCTGGGACAATGGAGCCAAGTGGGAATATTCACTCTAACATGAGATTATGACCATAAAGAAGAAAAATTATTTATGCTTTGGGGTTCAAGAAATATGCTTTTTTTCCCCTGCTTTGGATCATTGTTCTGTGATTTTTTCATGTAAAGAGGTAAGACATGGAAAGAAAAGTTTTTACTTTAATTTGACAGGCTGATTTGGCTCTAATTGCCCCTTTGATACTAGTATGGAATGATTTTGTGGCGCTGCTGCCCCTGTACTAGAGGGTTTAACACACCTGGATCAAATGATGGCTCGTTAGTTACATGGGTTGTTTTTCCTATTTGATAAAATTTGCAATATAAACACTAAGGACTTTTTGTTTTTGTATAAAACTTTTGGATGAGTTTCCTAAATTGACTTAATACTCTTTATACAATAAACACATAGGCTACATCAACGCACACGCACTTACCTTGTTAAGAATCTAATGTCCTTGTCAGAAGAAGCAAAAACGGTGAATGCCAAAACGCTGCTTCAGCATAAGGCCCCCAATCTGTTCCTGTGTCTGATGGATTTCTTTCCTACGACTATTATTTTCCAACACTAAATCCACCACTGCAGGTTCAGGAACTGAGGCATAATTATGTTTTAAGGACATCCACGGCTACTTTCTCCAAACTCCTCCGTTTTGCACATGGAAGAGAGTAATTGTTCCACTCAAATAATACCGGTACAGCTCTATATTTTAACCGCTGTCTTCCCATTTGTGATGCTGGCTCTTTGATATCATGAAGTTTGAAATGCCGGCTACACACGCGAGTGTGAGCTTTAATGACCAAGTTTTCCCTGCGGACAGCCACTATCCACTGTTGCCTTAACTCCAAATTAGTAGGAAAATGGAAAAAACTAAGTACTCTATTATACCTACTAGTCATTGGGCAAAATGGCACACAACAGAACTCCGCTGTTGAACCTGTAGACCGTAAATGTTTTGACTTTTGAATCCTTTTCATGGTTTGGCTCTAGCAGTTGCCACCAAAAGCAATAGAGAGCCTGGCAACTGGAAGTGATCAACGTGTGTTAAATGTAAACGGAAATACGTCACCGCAAAAGGTGCCTTTGAAATGTGGTGGCGGGTCTCCTGGTCTCAGGCCAATATGTTTTCCCCTTGTGTCTACTTGCGGTTACTAGTATCAAAAAAAGTATATTTGAAATGTTAGTGAGGATATTTTTAACGGCACTGTGTCTTGAAGAGCCTAAACATTATATGACAAACTTACTTGCCATACAGAAACCATTACTTCCTGTCCGCTGACGCAGATCACGTGACTTGGTTTGTGTCTGCGGAAAGGCTTTCCTCTCACTCCTGTTACAGTGATGATTCTCGCTTAGCTGTCGTCTGTCCACTTCCTGCTGAAGACATGGAGCGGTACGACTCTGACACCGAGAAAGACGAGCAGCAAAGGCCGCTCCTTCACCGGAGACAAGACGACAAAGTCCAGAGAGGTGAGACAATAGCAAAAATAATAATAACATTTTAAAAAATCTGCAGCTAACAGGCTAGCAAGGCTCACCCAACAGATATGAGTTGTTGTCTTTGTTTCAAGAAAGCAAAAGGACACCGCTGAGTTTATTTAAGTTATTTTTAAGTGCACTTAAAGACGAGAAGCTCCCACTTCCAATTTATTTATTTATTTATTGTTCACACTTGTCAACAAGAACTTGACTCCTTGCCACCAACTATTTTACATCGCTAATATGTTTTGAATTACTTCACTGACTCTCAGGTGTAACCAGTGAATATCCGCATCTTTTCCTGTTTGCCTTCGTGGAGAGCTTCCTCTCCCAACCTCAGTCACGAGGACGTCTTCTCTCATATAGCAGGTTCACCTGAGCCACTGCTGTCATTATTTACATACCTGCATAAAAACTGCGCAGGTAACGAGCAATGTTCACATTTAAGCAAGCGAAGCACAAGTTGCAGCTACGAGTCTTTAGTGTTGGAGTGTTTTTAACAGACTATATTTTGTTGAATTTTTCCCCACAAAAATTCAACTTTGCTTAGAAAGTTGTGCCAGTGCTGTTATTGCAATTTAAGGAAGTGGTGCTTCCCAATTCTGAAATAAATTGTGATATAGTAGAATCAGAATTTTTCTCTACCTGTGTTTAACGCAAAGTTTGGAGATTTATGTACAAGTCGAACTATGGCGACTAAGCGTTTGCATGTAAATTAATTAATTATATCATTAATACAACTACTTCTGCATTCAAAGGAGAAGGTTATTCAAAGTGGACATAACTTGGAAAATTGTTTAATCAGTAAAAATTCTTGCAAAAATCTGTGCATTTCAAGTCAATTGCTCAAAATAGTCATTTGATCGACAGTTATCAGCGTTTTCAGCTTAAAGATGATTATTTATAACTTTCTCATTAAACCAGGATTTGTACCTAAAGCAAAAGCTGGTGCCTCAGACTGTCAGTCATTTTAGACGACCACAGTTAGTTGTCTTTTTGATTAAGAGAAACAAATAGACTTTATTGTCCCTGATATAATAGTTTTGTTGTATCCAGGGCCAAAATGCTCTTTACTACATAACATTGAAAAAAAAAATTATGAACAAACTTGGTGTGTTTATGTTTATAGCAGATGACTGAAGCAATTTTGTAATGGAAAAAAAAACAAAAAAAAAACAGCCAACATAACATTCATGTTCTAACATGAATGTAATAAACTAAACTACAACTGGGGCTGCACAGTGGCGAGGTTGGTAGCACTGTTGCCTTGCAGCAAGAAGGTCCTGGGTTCGATTCCCGACCCAGGGTCTTTCTGCACGGAGTTTGCATGTTAATTGGTCTTTCTAAATTCTCCCTAGGTGTGAGTGAGTGTGTGCATGGTTGTTGGTTCTGTTTGTCTCTGTGTTGCCCTGCGACAGACTGGCGACCTGTCCAGGGTGACCCCGCCTCTTGCCCGGCACGTAACTGGAAATAGGCACCAGCACCTCCTGACCCAGTAATATTTTTTCTTTTTTTTTTTTGAGGGATTCATACTCGGTCTTGAAAAAGGCTGGGAAAATTTGGATTGGTAATTTTCCAAATTTGAATCCCTATTGGGAAAGACAAAAAAAAGAGCATAAAAAATTTTTTGTACAGTTTGTTCCACTATCTAATTCAAGATTTTATTTTTTACTGTCTAATCATATATTCTTCCGCCCGATACAATTTAAAATTGAGTTTTCAAGGTAAAAAAAAATCTGCACACATAAAGAGAAGAAAACAAAAGAATTTGTAATTTAATGACATCTTTTCTTTGTTTCTCACATTAAACTTGCACAGATAAATTTTTAGAGTACTTTTTATGGCCTCTTTATCTTCCCAGATGGAGGTGTTAAACCGGACCTGTGGTTCTGACAGTAGGTCTAGTACTGAAACAGTTAAAAACAAACGTATTGCAGACCACAAATCTGGGTTTCTCTAATTTCTTCAGTAATAACAGCTGTTATTGTCCAAAATGTTGTGGATATGAATGCAATGTTTTACTGGAAATTATTCACTCGGCCGTTTATCCGTTTTCTCCTCCTCCGTTCAGCGCCAGCATGCTGTTCTTCGCGCTACGGCTTGACGTTGCTCTCTAGCTACGGATTCTTCGTGGTCTACTCTCTGAGGGTGAACCTCAGCGTGGCGATGGTGGACATGCTCAACAACACCCACCAGTCCAGCAGCAACCACAGTGGCTCGGTGTGCACCCCCCACGACAACCCCGTACAACCCAAACACAACCAGTCGGTGAGTGTTACAGCCACATTTGGTTACGTACCACTGTATTACTACTTAGTGATTACAGCCTTCTAGTTTCAGCACTCTAAATAGCCCTACAAAAAAAATAACTTAATGTGTTCTCTCAGGCCGGTGTGTACAACTGGGACTCTACGACTCAGGGATGGATCTTGGGCTCCTTTTTCTACGGCTACATCCTGACGCAGATCCCCGGCGGCTATCTGGCTGGCCGCTGCGGAGCCAAGTGGCTGATGGGATTCGGCGTTCTGGGAACCGCCCTCTTCACGATGCTCACGCCTCTGGCTGCCGACCTGGGCGCGAGCTACCTCATTGTAGTGAGAGTGCTGGAGGGGGTCGGCGAGGTATGAAAACAGGACGTTCCTGGCAACACGGCCGTTAGAGTCAGAGTCACAAAAGTGTTGGTCTTTCTAGTAGTACAGACTCAATTTAATGAGTTTTTGCACAGAACAGAGGAAAAACAGAATCTCTCCAAGTATCAGTGCTGTGTTTATGGCATAATCATTTGGAAAGCTTCATCTGAAGGGGTTTATGAGAAAACTGTCCTCATAAAAAGTACAGTATTTAAACATTAGACATCAGTTGCTCCCTAGTCTTTTATTGAAAAAAGTTTAAAGGGCTGGTGTTATGTGAAATTGACTTTTTTTCAGCTTTATGTCGTGTTAAAATGTTATTTCCTCATCAAAAACATATCTGGAGTGCTGCCTTGATTCTTTCATGCATGTTTGAGAAATCCTTGAATCTCCCGTGGCAACCATTCAAGAGTGCCTCAGCAAAAGTCAAATTTCTTATCAGTCATGTTTGATATGTGCGGCATTTTCATAACAGCTGAAGGTGACATAGTTACTTGATTGCAATGTAAAATGGCACTATCTGCCTGGAGAAGGCATAAAATCAACCTTTAAAGGGAGTAAATGTTCAGTACAAATGTTGCAAATATTTGGAACTTTTCTTAAAAAGAAATCTGAAGAAAATGAGTTTGACAGGATGAGCTAAAATTAACTAGAACAAAAAAAAAAATCACCATTATGAATGAATTGTCTGTACATGATGATGGCATCATCATGTTGGGGAAAGAGAATGAAAATGTCCTGAGTTAATGGAAAGAGGGAAGGAGTGGAGAATAGGACTGCAGTTCACCTTTCAGGGGATCAGTTGTTACCCATAAAGCGAAAGTGAAATGTTTTAGATCACAGCATATTTATCTAAATGCAAGTGAGAATCTGTGGCAATGACTGGTAAATTCAGTACATTTAAGTTTGTCCAAAACTGACAGACATTAATTAAAAGCTTCACAATGTTCTTCTTTTCGTTTGTATCTAGGGCGTCACGTTCCCTGCAATGTACACCATGTGGGCATCATGGGCCCCCCCGCTGGAGAGAAGCAGACTGCTCACCATTTCATACATTGGTGAGAAGAGACGCAGGAAAATATGTCACAAAATGTTCACTTTGTTGTCACTATTATCAGCCACGTTCTATTAAAGCTATTTTTGGTTCTGCATCGCGTTTTAGAGCCATTCGGCGTTTAACAGAGGTTGCCGTAATATTCCTAATACTGCTAATGGCATCCCACCATTAATCATGCGGGTCAGGTTAGGTCTCATCAGAACACAAACACGACTGTAAACCGCTAACCTGTGCATTTCTAAACACAGTTGTTTATTGTTCCCCATTGTCTGACAAACTATAATCAGAAAATAATTTATCTGCATGTTTGTCTGTTTTTTTTAGCCAAATCCACTGCAGCAACTAGTGCGGATGTTTATGATGATACAGAGATTCTGAACTGAAATCACGAGAATTTCCTTAGTCCTAAATCAAATTGCAGAGTATAATTTGATTAGGTCATTTACTGCGTAGCATACTGGGAGCAACGAGGATGAGGTTGATCAACTTTCCAGTTTCTGTTGCTAATTTATAATTTTATAATGACATACCTCACACTTTATCACAACAATTTATTTATCCATATGATAGTCTTGTTACTACCATCGCTAATCATTATTTTGCTTTCTCTCTAATTCAGTAACTACTACATCATCAGTAGCTATAGATTATATTTATGGAAGCAGAAAACACTAAAGAGGTCCAACAAGCCCAATTATCCTTCAACTTAAAATTAATTAAATTTTACAACTTGGTGGGCTATGATTGTCTGCAAGTCATAGCATATTACCAACACATTTGCAAAAAAAGATTTATGAAAAGAGAGACTTTAGAATTTGAGAGGTCAGAAGTAAATAAATGAAATGTCGTGTTTCTGTTTATAGAACAAATCTGTCTAAACAAACCAGAGAGAGTAGATCAAGTTTTACTTTAAAGAAAATAGTAAAATGCAATATTATATTTATCATGGTATAATGAAGCATGATGACTCAGTAGAGTGGTTTATCGTTACAAGGATTATCTTGTTTCTTTATTATTGTTTTATGCACTTCCAGTTTGTGTTTAAAGATGTATCTGTATGGACGGTTGGTTGATGCTTAGTTGCTTATGTTCTAGCGAATTCACTTATTAAAGAAGGAGTAGACTATTCGTATATTTTCAAACTATTCCAACAAATAAACAGATAATAAATAACTGAAAATAAATAATCTTTCAGTTATGCAGCCGTGGACAGCTGATGTTTTCCGTTTTGTCTTCCGTCCCAGGAGCCCAGCTGGGGACCGTCGTGGCTCTGCCTCTGTCTGGTGAAATCTGCTTCTACATGGGCTGGCCCTACGTCTTCTACCTCTTTGGTAATGATGCGTGTCAAATGTGGGTAGTTGAAGAAAAATCGCTCTGCTAATCTACTCGGGTTACATCGATGTTTTATAAACAGTGAACAATGAAGACTCCCACAAGTTATTTTTCTTTCTTTCATATATTAAAAGTTGTGATCAGGCTTTTGTGAATTTCTTATAAGATGATTAAAAGATCAGAATATATCAAATTACAACAAAGAAGATTAAACTACATCGGATGTTTTATCAATTGATGAAGAATGTCAGGAATGAGTCGACATGGTATGAGCGAAGCAGTTTGAGTTTGCTGTTTGTTCCTCTTTGTTTTGTGGAAACAATGATTAAGCAGATTGAAGAGGAAACAGCTTGTTGATTAAAACCCTTCACAACTTCCACTGCATTTGCTTCTAGCTGACTTGCTGTAAAGTTGCTTCGCTGTCCTTCTTAGAATCTATAAAAGTCACACGTATCTGAATATGTGCAATCATGTGTTGAAGTCTTGAGTTTGCGGTGAGGCAAGCATCTGTGTGTGTGTGTATATGTATGTGTCCAGGTGCTGTTGGCTTAGTGTGGTTCGTCCTGTGGGCTTTTCTCGTCTTTGACAGTCCAAACAGTCACCCCCGGATATCAGAGCAGGAGAGGCTTTACATCACCAACTCTCTGAAAAATGAGGTATCACCTTGCAGACACTTCTTTGTTGCAAAATTTCTTGTTTATTTTCTTATCTGTCTTGTTCAGCAGGTTGACGAAACTCGCAGTGAATCTGCAGTTTACAGATGGCTTGTATGAAATATATGTATGAAACAATCTTAACGCAGCATGCATCAACTTAACAAGCATGGTTTGAAACCGTTAATGTATAGACTTGTTTTACAATCTATAAAATTTAAATAAATGCTGCCTTATCTATTCCTTTATGTGGGCACGGTCAGCAGAAATACTCAGCTAGGTTAACTGGAGTTTAGTTTCATAAAATGTAGAACATTTAACCCTAAAATCTGCCTCCTGCAGACATTAGCATCTATTATGACTCTTTAAAGAATCATAGGTACTTCAACTTATTGTATAGTTTAACTTCTTCTCCTGATAAGGTATGATAGTCATGTACAAAGCAAATTAAGAGAATTTGTCATAGTTCTGAATGATTTTCAAACGGAAAAATTGCAAGAGCAGCAATTTATGGAGCTCCAAAGGTGCTTTAATTGTTGTTTAAAATCAGAAACAATTTATTACAGGGTTCGTCCGAGTGCCTGAAATCATTGAAAATGCTTGAATTTTACAATTGGAAAAGAGTACGAACCCTGCTATTAATAAACACTTAATTCATTGACTGTCACTAGTGATTACTTTTATTTTATTAAGGCCAATTATATATTTACATTAGTCTCTATTTTTGCATGGTGTACTACTCAGTGGAAATGAGGCCATTGTTGAACTTCCAGAACTCTTAAAGATGCTAAAATTTACACCTGCAGGGGGAGACAAAGAACCTAGAATCACCTTTTCACTTAGACATAATCTTGTATGCTTGTTGTATTCAAGTGTAATATTAAACTTCCTCTTCCGTCAACATCTTATTTTGAAACTGAGAAATAAAACTTTCAATTAATGCACCATCTTTTGTTGAAGGGTATCAAACACCAGATATAACTCAGCTTTAGACCCTCCCAGAGCAAAGAGCAAAGAGACAATGCAAACAAAATTTCCGTATTGTTTTGTTTTTTCCAGCTGTCTACCTCTTCAGGCCACATCCCCTGGCGAGCCATCGTAACCTCGATGCCGCTGATGGCCATCGTCGTAGCTCACTTTTCCTACAACTGGACCTTCTACACGCTCCTCACTCTCCTGCCGACTTACATGAACGACATCCTGGGATTCAGCATACAGCAGGTGAGAAAGGCTGCACAACACCTGCGAAAAAAATGGTACGTTTTGTTACAGATAATAATCCCAGGCAGGAAATGCTAGATAGACTCTGTTAAAAGAAAGAATATATTGATGTTTGTCCTAACAGAACGGATTTCTCTCCGCTCTGCCGTACATGGGCTGTGCTGTGATGGCCGTGCTGAGCGGCCAAGTCGCCGATTACCTGCGAGAGACTTGCCTTTACCCGACAGTCATCGTCAGGAAGTCCTTCTCTCTGATTGGTAATACGAAACATTTACATGCAGGGCTCCAACTAGCCATTATTTTAGTAATCAATTATTCTATTGATTGCTATGACAATTACCGTATTTTCCGGACTATAGAGCGCACCTGATTATAAGCAGCACACAGTACATTTGTAAAGGAAAACCATTTTGTACATACATAAGCCGCACCTGTCTATAAGCCGCATGTGCCTACATACAGACGGTACACAGAAAGAGTTTTCAAAGTTTT
>CAEFZY010028016.1:0-15231 GCA_903066815.1 Brachyrhaphis roseni
GCTGGTGCCTCTCCAGCTGCGTTCCGGGCGAGAGGCGGGGTCACCCTGGACAGGTCGCCAGTCTGTCGCAGGGCAACCCATACAATTAATTTATTTTAAATTTTTTGTGTATGTTTCTATCATGTTGCAGATCTTAAATTTCATTCATAAAGGTCTTAAAAAGGTATTAAAGTCGTAAATTTGAATGTTTAAAAGTGCATTAATGCTACTGTCTTATACTGTCACAAATATGTTAAAGAAAACTAACTTTAAAAAAATAAATAAAAAGTACACACTGCAGCTTCAAGGGTCAAACAAAGCATTTATAAGTAAACCATAAAGTTTAACACAATTTAATAGAGGTTGTTGCAGCGATGAGTGAAACTGGAATTGGTTCCCCTGATCAGATTCTGCCCACGGCCCGTTCAGGTCTGGACCGTCTCTGAGTTGCATGAAGACTGCTGGGAGTCACCACTCTGGGATCCCGTTCACATCAGGCTCTGGCTCGGCGTTCAGCTCTTATTTAAATCTCTTGAACGCAGCCCCGCAGCTTTTCTCTGCTGGCAAAGGCCAGTGCGCATGCGCTCTGCTGACACTCCAGTAATCCGCTGGAGGAGATTGCATCCTAGTCCACTGCGCTCAGGCTGCTACCAGTGAGGGAGAATTAAAAATGATGGAGGAAATGTGGAATTGGAGAAAGGCAGGATAAGATGTTCGGACGTTATTATGGGACGGAGCGATGAGCAACCGGGACGGGAACGAGGACGAATCCGAATCTAAGACAGCAAGGCTCTGCTTGCGAATATGAGAAACCCGCAGACAGGAATGAAGCCGGCAGAAGATAAGAGGTTTTCTCTGGGATCTGTATATCTGTGGTACGTGGACGCAGGCGCAGAACGGAAAACCAGCAACACTGCTGTTAATTATAAAGTGGACCGGCGCGCTGCTTTCCTGATCACCTAATTACCGGTCGATACATTGTCTTCTGCCCCATCATCCCTCCGTCCAAATGCACACTGTGAAGTTTGTCTTCCGTGACAGTTTCGCCGTAAAGACGCGCGGCTCGTAGAGACTCGCAATGACGGGCAGACGGGTCCAGATCAACCCGAGCCAGCCTGCAGGAACTGGACCGGCCGGGCTCCTGGCTGCGGGATCAGACAGACATTAAGCTGCGGCTCTCAGACAGAAACACCAGGATCAAATCCCCGCTGTGGAGCTGGCAGAGGACCGCAGCGTGACACCCAGCACCCACTCCAGCCCAACCTCTCGGGCAATTTGTTGGATAACTCTTGAGGTGCAAAGAGCTTTTTGACTCCCTGATTTATTTGAACCCAAGAAGGAATCCCCGCTTTAAATATTTGTGATATTACATGTGCTCCTTCAGAGAAATGCAGCTGATATGTTGCTTTTAAATCTCCACAACAGCTGTTCCTCTGCCGGGATGACTGAAAGGGGAGACTGGGATATTTGCATACTTGCTGTTTTGCCAAAACCCCTCCCTTGAAATCCAGTGCATTAACTTCCTCCAGCTTCCCTGTTGTAAATAATTCTTCAGGCTACTTTCACTTCTAACTTTCAGTCGCTTGACTTGTATGTCGTGTTAAAACTCAACAAACAGATTTATGTACCTACATATTTCAGGTGTTTAACGCTGATTTTCTGAGCATGTCTAATAGAGAAGACAGGAAGCGCTTCCAAGGACTTATCATATGCTATGTACAAGATTTGCTGCAGAATGTCGCAAGCCTAAAAGATGCAAGGAGAGAATTGCAAGGCTTTGCATCAGAAAAACTAAATTTCAACCTCTGGAATCAGTAAAAATGCTTCCACTATTCAGAACTTTTCGCATGAACTCTGGGAAATGCAGCCGGCTTTGGATCGTCTACCTGCAGATCACCAACATTTGTGAGCAGCCCGTTTGCACCTGAGCCGAGGAGGATATCTGCTGGTTTTGAGGACCTCAGTGTGCTCCACCTGCTTCAGATCTGGATCCCTCGTCAACTTCTGTGTTGCAGGGAAAACAGAAGCGAACAGGTATCAGGAAGAAAGCGGGGTCTATTTTACCTAAATCTGTGGAGATGGGGAGCTCGGCCTCGTCTCTGGCTGCAGAGACCGAGTCGGACCATGGCTTTGGCAGTACCTCCTACCCGTCGTCGCCCCCTGTGGGCTGGCTCAGGAACAGCCACAGCAGTCCGGTGTGGGGAACCACCTTCATCACACGGCAGCACCAGCAGCCTGTGCCGCACCGAGAGCGCAGGTAAATAAACCAGAAAACTGCGCAATTTGAAATTACGAAAATACATTTCCTTAATTTACTTTAGGGTTTAAAAAGTTTGAGGTAGCTGTTGAGCCATATTGACCCTTTGCTGCTACGTCACTCAATCAATTATTCGAGGCGCCATGATGGAGGTCGGAAGTGAGGGACGGGAGTTTTGAACAGAGCGTGTGAAATTGTTTTCCTCAGTTGTTTTTGTCAGTTTATTCATGGCTTCTTCTGGTTCCAGTTCAGATCATTTGTCTGTGAACTTGAGGCTCATAGACGGCCGGATTTACAAAAGTTGTAAACAGCGTAGAAACCGACCCGAACCTCCTCCCTCCTGACTGTTGATCAAATTACTGACTTTACCTGAATTCACATCACATGATTTATATCATTGTGTCATAAACAGCGTCATCCTTTCTACGGAGAAACTAGGCTACATGACAGTGCGGCATTGTCTCCATGGTTACTAACAGTTAGAGTACCTTCTCCATACATCAGTATTTGATATCGTTCTAATCAAACTTACTTATAAAGTATATGAATGTTAATCTTCTTACCTTGTAAAAAGTGTTTGCTGCAGATCCGGGATTACACCGAGGCTGACAGTCATTATGTCTTCCCTCTTTAAAATTTATAAAATAAAATGACAAGTTTGGTTTTTATCCTTGTCTGTTTGTGCATCCTATAACCACTGTAAAGTGGAATCAACTCTATAGTAGTGATATTAGGTTACAGATGTCTGTTAGAAGCAGATTGGTTGTTTTGTCTGTCATGGCGGAGTGGGCGGGTTTCTGGAGTCACATGATCAACACGAGTTACTACCGTCCAAAATAACCAGGAAGATGACCGGAAGTAGTAGGAGGATGACTGTTTTTTATTTATTCTTTTATTTTTTCCCCCTTTGGACAAAGTGCAGCTCCACCAGCGCGCTCACAGCATCACACAGTTCATAAAAAGCTGTTTGTTATTCTGACATGTTGAATCCAGCTCTTCTGTAAAATCCCTAGTAAGTTGGTCTTGTTGCTCCAACTCCTGAATAAGACACAGATGTATCATCTGATAGCTCATAGATAAGCGCTAGCACCATGATTGAGTTGTGAATATATCTTATTTAACTGTGTGCATCTGTCGCTGCCAGGATTTTTAATGACGTGAACAACCTTATTCTCATGATTTTAAGTTCTTAATTAATGTAAAGACTGCAGTTGGGTTTTCTCGCCATTGTATAGACAAAGATTTGCGCACATTTTTAATAGAAAGGCATCTATTGAGTTCACTCTGGCCCAACCGGGTCTGCTAGAGATACAAAGAATATAAACTTCTTTGAGGTATCGTCCCTCGACTTCTTGGACACATTATGGTGCAAAGTGGAATATTTTGTCTCCATCATTCATTTGAAAAATACTTTTTGACCAAAGCCTCTGAGTGAAGGACTCAGTAACTCCCCTTGCCATGGATCCCTCCCACTGGTTCACCAGAGCTTATCTAATCAAAGCCTTCATTTTGATGTTTGGCCATGATGCACCCAAAATCTGGCTAAGCTGGATTAATGAAAGCAAAATCCTGCCTCCTTCTTTGGCTCAGCTAGATGATTTAGGAGGTTTTTAGTAGATTGCCTGTACAGATAGACCTAACCGCTGAGAGCTCAATAAAAACAATGTACAACCAACAACAACAAACCAGCAGTAATTTGAAAATGAGTTTGATGATAGTCTTTTTGTCTGACTTTTTGGGCTGTTTAATGCAGTTTTTCTAATGTACTAACAAACACTGGTAGTTAAAGTATGAATGGCCATTGAAACACGTTCATCTCTAAATAATCCAGTCCACGTTTGACACATCTCTGTAACCTACGTTAGTCCTGATGCTGAGAAACAGTAGCAATGTTTCCATCAACTTTTTTGAAGTATCTCATTAGAACAGATTGGTGGAAATGGCAAAATTTTAAATAACTTCCTCAAAAGATGAATTTATAGGTGGACATTGGCAAGAAGTTGGTAATTATTGTGATGCGGCAGGTCCAGTTGTCATTATTACCATTATCATTATCTGTAGATTTTCTTGTCTGTTATGTGTCAGATTCTCATTGTACTATCATTTATTTGTTGGCTCTTTAGCCCAGAACAGGTACATGGATATTATAACTTGGTCTTAATTACAAATTCTTGATAATTATTGAGTCAGTAAGTAATATATTTAATTAAATTGAGATTAGAGATAGGATTAAATAAGTGTTCACTTTTTTCTACTACTATTAGTGGTGAACAATTTTGTTTACGGTTGTGTCTGCACACATTTCCTTTGTCCTACTGATTGCTTCCTTTTTCTTGTTTTTAAAAACCTGTTTGAAATAAATAAATAAATAACATTTCGCAAAAATGTTTTTATGCTCACTTAAATTGATTTTTGGCTTTTCCGAAAAGGAGTTAATGCTCTAAATGGGAAAAACATGTTTGCCAAATAAATTCAAATCCCAAATCAGCTTTTATTCTTTTTTAAACTTGCAAGCATTTTGAAAGAAAGTGACCCAAGTTCTGCTCTCATTACTGAAAATAAATGTATTCGATCAAACCCAGAAGAAACTGAAAACTACATGCCTCAAAAAGTTTTCTAGAAAAAACTTGGACATTTTTTAGAATAAAAATCAAATTTTTAGATTAATATCATACATTTTCTACAACAAAGTGTACATTTCAAATGTTGAACATTTTCTTTTAGGAAATTTACAAGTTTTCTTGAAAATTTCTGAGACTAATTGCAAAATTTCGGAGTTTTTATAAAAACTTACTAGTTTTTTTCTATCTACAATGAGCCTGATACACCATCGCAAAACTCCCTCGTGTTTTGGATCTACAGTAAATATTATTTGCTTGATATTAGGTCGTTGTTTGTTTTCAGTCTACAGTTTTGTCCCACATGGCAAAAAGTTTGGACAGCCCTGATATACAGGAACCCTTAACACGATGCCACCCTGAGTGGTGAGCCATACTTTAAGGACCACCACTATAAGTACATTGTGAAAAAGACGTAATATTCATGTATATTCACAATCAAATGAACCTGCAGTGTCATCTGTGCTGTGGTTAAAAGTTTCTAACTTTTTCTCCAAACAAACTCAGCAGCTGATTGACTGGCCGATGCGTCTTTAAGTAGCCACACTATTTGTTGGAGAGGCGTTGCGTTCCGATTGACTGGATTTCTGAGTTTTACTGCATTAAAAGATTTGCTGTTTCAACAAGAAGCACCGTATGGCAGTAATCCGCCGTTCCAGTCGCTGCTTCCTGAATCCTAGTCAACATACTGAAAGAGAGGAAAGCTTTGAATGTGCAGCTCGCAGCTCAAACGGCACTTTGGACTCATTTTCCTCCAATAGGCATTGGAGGAAAATGAGATCTTCTCGACCACCTTCACAGAGATTTGTTTAGAAGCGTTTCCTGGTTTTTATTTATTATTTCGTTTGCTTTTTTTGGTCCCGTCTCCCAGAACGAGAGCAGGCAGTTTATATCGACCGCCTGAAGTGTATTGAAGTTGTTGCTGAGTCACTCAGGGCATCATGGTCTGGTTGTTAGTTATTGATTTTCAGAGAGCCCGATCACATTTCCCCACAATGGATGTCATTATTTATTCAGCATCCGTCTCGAGTTGGGCTTTCATCTTTCCTGATTCCTGCTGTCAATGCTTGCCTTGTGGGTTGCTCTACATTTAACAGTAAAGGCCGTCCTGTCGAGGGAAGATATTTTAAAAAATCCGTCCAGACAGGTCTTGTTGTATTTGCTCGGAGTTTAAGCACAGATCCATCAACCACAGCTGGATTTATGAATGAAACGGCTCCTGCCGTCAGACTGCCTTTGCATCATTCAATCATGGTCTTTTTTATGTTTGCCAGACTCCACTACCTGTCAGCAATCAGACTGCACTCTGAATCCGCTCAGCACATTAATGTATACATGTACATTAAGCATGTTTGAAAAATGGAGCATTTGTTGCCCTTGGAGTGATTTTCTCCAATACAAATTTGACCCACCCATCACAGGTGTAGATGCAAAGTTTTTATTTTTAATCAGAATAAAACCAACATTATACACATAACAGTGGCACAGATGGTAGCACTGTTGTCGTGCAGCAAGAAGGTCCTGGGTTTGATTTCCGGCCTACCATGCACAGGGAGTTTGCATGTTCTCCCTGTGCATGGTGGGTTCTCTCTGGGTACTCCCACACTTCAAAAACATGACTGTCAGGTTAATTAGTCTCTCTAAATTCTCCCGAGGTGTGAGTGAGTGCCTGCATGGTTGTTTGTCCTGGGTGTCTCTCTGTTGCCCTGCGAGCGACTGGCGACCTGTCCATTTAACATTTTCTGAAACCTTTACTGAAAAGTAGCTTTATTAAACTTGAGGAAATATAACAAGCATTTTGAATGGAAGAATAAATTTGAAAACTAGATTAAATTTCTTTTAATTTTAAGCTACTTTTCTAAAAAAAAAAAAAAAAAAAAAAAGAACAAACAAACAAAAAAACAAATGTAATTTTATTGTTATCTTTCCAAATGTTTGGCCCACATGACAGAAAGTTTGGACACCCCTGTCTTAAAGGGACACCCACACATGCATCATGTACAGTACTGGATGCAGCAGGGCTCTGGTCATGTTTTCTCCTGTCGCCCCACTCTGCCTCTCTCTCGTTTACGCACCGCTGTGTGATCCTAACCACGTTAGGCAAGCTTTGCTGAGCTGTGACAGAGCATGAAATATAGAAACAACAGAACACTACGAGCCCGGCTTATTTTCAGCTGCTCTCTTCCAGTTTCTTCTCTAATAAATTGGTCCATAAAACATTTTCTCTCAACTTTTTTTTTTTCCTCTTATGCTTTTCCAACCCTAGATTGCATTGGCTGTCTAGTCCTTGGGGTGTTTTTCATATTTTGATTTTTGTTTTTGGGGTGGATGGAGTGTTTACTCCTGAGGAAAGCCAACTTATTACACAGAGCTGCAGTGTTTCTTAGCTTTAGCTCGTGTTTTAATTGAAGCGCCACAGTGCAGTTCTGCGCATTGTTTGGGGAACAATGCTGCTTTGATTCACTTTACTTCAGCAACTACCAGCTAGCGTCTTTCACTGCCGATGTCCTTGAGGCTCTAGAGTCTTTCCGGAGCCGATCCTCGGTGCCTCCTCTGTCCCGGTGTGATGAATGTCGCAGTTTATCGCCGCTCCATCCGCCAGCTCTCCTCCGTTTAATTGGATTGAAACCGGTCTACTCGGGCTCAACAAGCGTGGTCACTGGCGGTGTTAATGTCGAAATTGTTTCAGAACGTTCTCCTTTGCGATCGCCTGCCTGATGAAGACGGGTTCTAGTCGGGACAGCCCGATCGTCTCCAGAATAGATTTGGCAAGCAGCAGTTGTCTTAAAGTGTGTCTGTATTTGGAAAACAGAGCAGTTATGCAGCATGAAAAAGAAAAAAACTAGCCTTTTGGCACTGCCTCTGACATGATTCCAGATTTCCCCATTCTTGTTGCCATGGAAATCTCTAGCATATGCTCAGTAACCTAATTCCATCAGGCCCCAGACAAGACCGCACATGGCAAACCTGGCAGTCTGAGGCAAAAAGCGGAAACTGCTGGCAACCCGCACATCTGCAGACACTGGTTTGTCAAAATTCCTGCAAACTTTTATTTAGGAGGTCCGGTTCAGTCCGGATAGCTTGTTTCAAACCCCTTTCGCTGCTCTGTGTTCAGGGTTATCTGCTCATCAGCAGTGAATAAATCTTTACTTTGTGTCGATTTGAGAGGCATCTGTCTGGCTGATGGTAGTTTTCTGTCAGACTCCTCAGATTCAAAAGCCTCCAGGAACTTTATATTATTAGAGCGGCAGCCGACGACAACGCTGTCATCCTCTTCCTCGTCTCTGGCTGTGTTGCTTCTTCTTGCTGCTAACGCCAGCTGAAACCCAGTCAGACAGCTTCCTCTGTTTAAAGATTCAAACATCTAAAGCTGTCTCCACTGCTGACAGATTCACATATCAAAAATGAGCTCTGCTCCTGAAATATTCACTGAGGGCAAAGCCAGGGGTCAGATGCTTCACACTCTCTCTTAACAGAACTCCATTTATTTCCTTTTCCAGGCTCCTAGTTAAAGAAAAACAACTTATTTATTGCTCTTAGTTGTTAACGCCTAATATCAGGCAGCCTGATATTAGGCGATGAAGTGGAAGCAGCAGTGGGGAAGACCAGCATCAAGATCTTTTAAGGCCTGCCCACCCCCCACTTGTTGCTGTACACAACCAGTGTACACATTTCTAGAAAATCACATAAAGATAATCTCAAATAGAGCCGCAACTTCTCTGCATCCAGAGGCGTCTTCTGAATAGCGAGGAATTGGGAAGTAGGTCAGCTACGCTAGCTTGACTGTGACAACCTTAATATGTACATGTGCTCTGTAATTCGGTGTGTTTCTGACCATTTAACATTAAAATAAGGCGACACACACGCCTGGTGTCTGACATGTAGCCATTTATCACCAAACATGTTGCAATCGCAAAATAAACATCAAGCTGGAAAAAAACGTAACTAGCTGAATGTTTACGTTGCGTTGTTCTTTGTGAGGGAAACGTTTTCATGGTTTTTGACGCTGACGTTCCTGATAGATAATAATAATAATCTGTACTATTTTGTTCGGTTAGCCGAGCGCTGTTGTAAGTCGGTTGCCATGGCAACGATTGTGCACACAGAGTGAGAAAACAGAAAAATACGAGTCAGTTTCGTGTTGTCGTTTGCCTGTTTCTTTGCATCAATAACAATAAACGTTAATAATGCCAGTTATTTTGATATTTCAGAATAATGAGAATCTCTTGCCAACCTTTACATCTTCCTATTAAATAATCTGATATTATCCTAATAAATAAGATGAGCATTCCCTGGGAATAAGTGGCTCCTGCAGCATCCTTTTAATGTTCTATTTTGGTAACAGAGAAATGCTTGTTCAGTTTTCTACCGCCGTCTTGCTGCGTAGCGTCAACCATGTTACGGAGGACTGATGTCTTTGCCTGAAGCTACTCCTTCAAAAGAGCTCTTGTAACGTTGGACGTTTCATCCCGCTGTCCCTGCACCATTAAATTCTTTCTCCGAGGTTTGACTGCTCATCACGTTATTAAAGCTTCCCCAGTTATCTTTGGGCCGTCCCTTGTGACTAAGGCGTCACTGTCATCAATCCTTTTGTATCACATCACCAAGTTTCAGTGTGTCATTATAGGAGCTCTTTGTCTGCTGCTTAAGTCTTGGCTCTAGACAGTCCCTGCAGATAAGCAGCAGTTAGTGGCTCTGTTCCCAACTTTTTTATTATTTTTGCATATCATTCTGGACCATTAGCGGCTGATTAATGACTCATATCAACCCGCAACTTATTACCTGCAGGATTGGAAAGACGCCTTGGAAGGTAAAACTCATTTCTGTGACCCAAACAGTCCAGATCCTCTTAAAGAGACGGATCGATGTTTGGTGGGAGTAAATTATTAAAGGAAAAGGTTGCCCCCAGACAGGCTTCACACATTAAAGGGTGCTACAATAAATCTTTACGCAGTGCTTGCAAAAGTATTCATACCCTTTGTTTTATCACACTACAGCCACAAACTCTAATGTGTTTATTTAGCTCTGCATTGCAAAGTAGAAGGAAAATAATAGATTTTTTACATCTTTTTTTACTTTTTACAAGTAATAAAAACTGCTATCTCTTTGGTCATGCTGTAAGGTTTATAGTAAGCCCTTATATTAGCTCTAACCATCTTCCCACCAACTGTGACCCACTTCCTTGTCCCTGTTGAAGAAAAGCTTCCCCCCAGCATGGCGCTGCTGCCCCGTTTTTTCTCTGGTTATGGTGTGAGTTGGGTAACATGCAGTGTTTTTTCACAGTACCTAGCATTCTGCATGTAGGGCAAAATGATCAGCTACATTCTTCCTTCTGTTTGCTCCCTACTGCGTTGCCACCTTTCCACAACAGTCAACAAACCGTTGTCAGCAGATTTTCCCACCTGACCTCTGGATCTGTGCAACTCTTCCAGAGTTACCGTGGACCTTTTGGCTTCTGATTGTTGCTTCAACCTGTCAGCTGAGATGGACGACCATGTGTGGTGCTATAAGTTTTTAATGTTTTGAACCTTTTGTGACATGTTCAAAGCTTGGCATATTGTTTCAGGACATTTAGGCTGATACTCAGTTTTGTTCGGGACTAAAGCTGCGTTCACACCAAACGCGTTTCGCGCGTCAACAATGTGTCCGATGCTTCAGGTTGGACTTGTGTGCACTTTGAAGTCAGACGCTTCACATTTTGCTTTAGACATGCGTCAAAATCGCTCTAGACTCTTGTTGGGACGTGTTGTTTTCTGTTGCTGGTCTATTTGTACAACAACACATAAAATTGAGAGAGTGACACCAAAATATTATATAGTAAAAGCTTCTGCAATTATAACGGAGGCTCAGATGTCTTTGCTGAGACAAAAAGTGTTCAGAAACGTTTCTGTTGAACAAACAACGGTGACAGCTGATAACAGCCTGATGTACATTGGAGCCTTTTCTCCCTCTTCTGGTTTCTTTGGACAATGGTGGATGAAATATTGAGAGAATTTAGGTTTTATTTACTGAAATCAACAGGATGTTACATTCCAAACCTTTTGAAAACCCTTTTCCTCTCCTCACCTGTGGGGGCGCTGCACCAAGAACAACTGAAGGAAGCAACATGAAAACCTCTGAAGAAGACACTTCTTTCTTCACAAAATGCAAACAAAAACGGCATCAGATTTTAGCAGTTGTAGGATTTCTCTTTTGGTAAAAAACCAGGAGCCATTTCTCTCTCTACTGATGGACCAGCAGGTTTGTTTGAGCTGTATTTACCCAGAATGCCTTGCACCATAGTCATAAAGTAATAAATGCTTCAGGAAGGAGCTCTGTGTTCATTTACAGGAAGTGGGTTTTATATTTACCGTCTGTCTTAAAGAAACATTAACCACTGAGTTTCCTTTTATTTCCCCAATAACAAAACAAAAGAACTGAACAAAGAGCTGCACATGGAAAGTAATTTTGTAGATTATTATATTCATCAATTATCATTCCAGTCCTCATTCTTCATTTAAAGTCCATTTTTCCCATCTTCTGCTCAGTTGTGCTTCTTGTAGCCTCAGTATGTGTGCCAATTGAGTTTTGTTTTTAATTTAAAGTTCTTTACTTTTCAACTGAAATCAACCTTTAGTGGAACAACAAGCTGAAATAACGAGGCCATCTGAAAACGAAGGCTAAAACACCTGCAGCTGATTAAAAATCCTCACTCTCTGCATTCCTGTCACCTGCAGATGTGCAGCTATAAAACAGGTGATTGGGTCACATCTGGAGACATTTCCTCTAAATGAACTCAGCAGTTTTGAACTCATCCAGTCTGAGCTTCATGTAAGGGCTGAGTAATCCCTCTTAAGCTGTTTTTTAAAACTGGTAGCAAATCGAGACAATCATAGGTAACAAGACTGTAACATTGCCTCCTATCAGGTTTTATTTAGGCATAAAATGATTTATTTCAATAACACCACAAATCTGTAATAAATATGCTGTATTTTGCAGACTATAAGTCAATTTTTTTCAGCATTTTACTGGTTATAATCAGGTGTGACCGATATATATTAACGCATACTGTTTGACTTGAACCAAGGAATAAACCAGGGGTGTCCAAAGTGTGGCCTGGGGGCCATTTGTGGCCCTTGGAGTAGCTTTGTGTGGCCCTAAGTGCAGTTTACAAATGGTTTAAATGGAGTTGATGTAGATGGAGACAAAAAAATAATTAGTATGAGCTTTTTAATGACAAATTTATATTTATAGAACATTTTAGTTTCAAACCAAGTGTTTTTCTTTCCTTTTTAATGACTTTTTACTCAAAAACAGACCCAGTCACACCCAGTACTTAATGTGGGGTAAATCCAGTTAAGGATTGTGAAACCTAGTTCACATTTTTAAACTTGTCACAATAAGCAATTAATTAATTAGTCATGTGATAAATTAAAATGAGCTTGATTAATAAATTTTTTAAAAAGGTTTTATTGCCTTTATTTGACAGTGAATTGACAGGAAAGAGGGTAATGAGAGAAGGGGGAAGACATGCAGCAAAGGTCACCAGGCCGGGAATCGAACCTGTGACAGCCGCGTTGAGGACTGAAGCCTCTATATGTGGGTTGTGCTTAACCCCTGTGCCACCACAGCACACCCTAATTAAAAAAAATTTAATGTAAAAATCATAATCCATTTTATTTATAAATTTGGTTGTGTGGAATTTTATTTCCATCTTTATTTATAGTTTTTGTTGGTTGTGTTACTTTAAAAGAATTAATGTTAGTTAGTATTGAAAAGACCAAACTTTCATTATTATGACATTATCAACTTTAAAATTGTGTCAGAACAATAATATTATCGTTCATCAGGGACAATTTATCGTCCAGCAAAATTTGTTGTTGTGAAAGGCGTAGCTGGGAATAAACAAATAATAATTTTTTTTTGTTGTTGTTCCTTTATTTAACCAGGTAAGCCCCGTTGAGATCTGGATCTCATTTTCAAGAGGGACCTGGGCAGAAATCTGCAATACACAACAACCTGGTTACAAAATAAAAAATAATGACACTTTGACCAACAAGTTAGGAAACTGATGCAACTTTTAAGACCTTTCATTAAAATAGCACCTTAATTTGTTGCTGAGCAAATAAAGGAAAACAAATTCATGATTCAATTATTTTGCATTTTTAACTGAAAAATAATCAAATAAATTTGTGACCCCAAATTTAGCCCAGCCTTCTCGCTATCAGAGCACAAACATCTGTGTGCCAGAAACAGCCAACAGACTTCCAGGCAACGTTTGTCAGTTTCTGTTAGTTTGTTGAAAAGCAGATAACTGAACCCGACATGTCACTGATGACATGGGCGAGGTCCACTTAAAGGATCCAAGATTAATTGAACATGTTGGCCTAAATATGTTGTAATTTTTCTATTTATCATGTTGCGTTTGACTGATGTAATTTTAGATAATGCCACACTGTCACTGTTGGCTGTAATTTAAAATAAAAAGCAAACAAAAAATGAACAGTGAGGCAAATCTGGATCACTTCCCACACAAAATAAGTGCAGTGGGAGAGAGCTGGATCCAAACACAACTTCCTAAGGAGGAACATTTGTGCTCTCAACATTTCTCTCCAGAACACTTTGAGATATTTGTATGAGCAAAACGGACAAAGGCTCCAACAGGTGATCGTTACCTTAACGAGCTAAAAACAAATGCCATGCTGACAGTTTTTATCCACAAAGCGCCTAAACCCCTCTGCCGCCGAAGTGCAGGAAGCTCTTTACATTCTAACAGAGCTCAGCGGCAGTAGTGCCACTGGTACATTAACTGCAGTTTAATCATATTTTCAAATTTATTGATATTTATTGGCGCTCTTATTGAGCAAACAGTAGAGAAAATAGTAAAGAGAAAATCTCAATCCTGACAATACGAACAATGATTTTTAAAACATTAATTGGAATTTATCACAACGATAAATCAAAATTCCTATCATAATAATAAATGTATCATAATAAATGATAACTTTACTATCTGGAAAGACTATGGCTGAATTCTGGTTGAATAATCAGACACTATTCCTCATGGAGGGGATAAAGTTTAGGTAAACTTAAATAGAAAAAAGTTGAGTATCTATTTTCTTTGAAAATTATAATTATTCTGCTTTATATATTTCCCAACTAGGTCATCAACCTGTTGAAACATCAAACTGTGTCAACGTGTGAACAGTTGTGCTGATAAACTGAAATTGTTGACAAAAAAGATAAATGTACTCTTATTTCCCCCCCCCCCAGTTTTATTTATATCAGCTCCACTGGTATGAGAATAAAATAATATCTAAGCAATATGTGTAGTTTTGGTCTCTGCAGAAAATCACTGTAGAGCAAAATTAAGGGATTCAATTTGATGCTGAAGTTTTTGTATTTATTTCTTTATTTGTGTAAAACTCTTCTGTTTGATGTGTTTTCTGACTTGTTCCACACTGGATCAAATGTTTGTTCTTTCCCTCGGTTCCTGATGGCTGACTTCCTGAGGTCCGGTAGGGTCCAGTCCCGCTTGGGTCAGCGCTGTTCTACAAGCGCAGACAGACCCTCCTCATTATTAGGCCATAACTTTTTATGATGATGCTCTCACCAGTCTGCTTTTATCCACCTTTTACTTTGCGGTTCGGCTTGTAATTTATCGCGCTCTGCAGAATGCGGCTTTTAGCTCGAGGGAAACGTTCCAAGTTCTGTTTGTACAAACATCAAGTCACAGTTTGTTGGTGATTGCTGCCAAGTTAGTTTCTTGTTTTTTTCCAAAGACAGAAAAACTGACTCAGTCTCAGCAGCATCTGTGTGCAGATTGAATAAATTCAAATGATATTTGTATGAATATTCGTCTGCTGTTTAACAGACGCAGAGAATATAACGAGGTAGATTTTTAGACTGGATGAATCCCAGAGTTTTGGTTGCTTTGCTCCTTTATTTTAGTATTTTGTACCCGACTTGTTTGGGCTATAAGATGGAGCCATCTTCCATAGAAGGCTACCAGCCATACATCAGATTGTACCTCCTCTGAAATCTGATTTTAAAGTGATTTTCTGTAACTATTGCTACTTTTTTGTGAGAAAATGTAAACCCAGAACTCCAATAATAATTATCTACCTGTAGGATGCTGGTGGTTACTTGGGTCTCACTTTTCATAGAAGTTAAAAAGTATCAGAAACACAGTCTATGGAAATGCAGTGAAATATGAACATAGAGCAGCTTTGGTACACAGAGGTTAAGAAACACACAGTCGCTTGTGAATCCAAATGTTTCTTGAAAAGCTTTCATTCAGACAAGCATTTATGTCGCCATTTAGATAGATAGATAGATAGATAGATAGATAGATAGATAGATAGATAGATAGATAGATAGATAGATAGATAGATAGAT
>CAEFZY010028020.1:0-34821 GCA_903066815.1 Brachyrhaphis roseni
TAGTTTTAACACTTGAAAAAGTTATAACTACTCAAACTATTGTTGAAATAACTCTGAAAAGAGTTAAATTAACACCAATTCTGATAAGGACCAAATAGACTCGGCATAGTGTTGATTTAACTCTGCAGAATTTACTAGAAAATGGCCAAAAACGTTTTATACACACTTGGGTGGCACACAAAAAGTAAAAGCTATAAAATCACTTCACTTTGAGTTTTCTAATTGTACTATGATATAACACAAAGTGAAGGGTGGAGCCAGGAGACTGATGGATTAAAAAAAAAAAAAAAATACTTAAACAACTTAGTGTTGTCCTAAATCTTAAAATGCCCCATCTTTTGTAGAATTATATTTGAGCATGTGCTTGTAAGTTCCTTGCTCCTCTTGTGGTGCTGTCAAATGAAGAGAGTAATTATACCATACAAAATTCGGGTGTTCTCCTTTGCTGTAAGATAAAACCCAGTAGGAATAAAATATTAAATAAATTTAATTTAACGAGTGTTTTTTTTTTGTTTTCTTTCCAAAAAAATGATGGGAGATATACTTCTCTTTTATGATGGCTGAAAAACTGGTTCAAAACAAGTGAACACACATGTAATATATTAGAATATAATATATGATTATTGATTTGTATTTTTATGCCAAGTTCTGTCTGTTTAAACTAGCAGGAAAAATATAGCCTTTTTGTTAATTTATTTGGTATACTTTTCTTGCTCAAAATTTTGTGCTTCCCATTTTTTGTCATGAGATTATTTTTTCCCCATTTTCCCCCTTGAAGCTTAATTGTGCCGCTCTAATGTCACATATTACTATATGTACATCTTTAAAAGTTCCTCTTTAGTCTTGTTAAACGTTATATACGCATGTTTTTTGCAGTTCTCTTACGTCTTCCGCACAAGTCTCATTCTGCGCAGTCTGTCTCTGTCTTTGTCCGAATGCGAAAGTGACGCTGTCGCTTTAAGAAACTCACAGTTGACGCTGCACGTGGTCGGAGCAACATGGCGACGCCCAGTTCAGCTTAGGTGGAAGTGAAATCGACGTGGAATAGGCGTCTGGAGGTAAGGCGCGTGGAAAACATCCACTGAATGTTATTGGGACTAAGTCACTGTTTACTTTCATGCCGTTGAACATGAGCTGGGAAGTTGTGAGTGTACAGAAATGCTCTCCTCTGAACAATATGTAACTTCTGTTTATGTAACTTCTGTATTTATCTAAACATTATAATCTAACTCAAGTGATGAAGATGCATTTAAGAGCCTCGGACAACCAACACTCCTATTAGAAATCCTTATATTAACATTGGGCAACTGTGAAAAACTAAAATATTACTGTTACATTGAAGTTGGTATGATTAATATAATCTGCTAAAACTGATAAGCATCTCTAGACTGTTTACAGTGTTTTGACGTGCATGTAAATGCCTTATGATTGTGTTATGACAGCCCAAAGAGTGATGGCGGATCTGAGTGGTGTTGCAGCATCAGAGGCCACATCCTCAAAGGAGGAGAAGCCTGGCGATGATCTCACTCAACTCTCCAAAACTGATGCCCCCAAGCCTGATCCTCCAGCCGAAGGCAGCGAGGCCACCTCCGACACCAACATGTACCGTTACATCAAAGAAGACCTCTTCACCTCAGAGATCTACAAAGTGGAGATCAGGAATCTGCCCAAGTTTGTCGGATTCAATGACCTGAAGAAGTTCCTGGCCAAGCACGGCCTGAACCCGCACAAGATCAAGCTCTTTGGCAAGCAGACGTTCGCCTTCGTTACTTTTAAGAACGAGGAGGAGCGCGAGAAGGCCATGAAGATGGTGCACGGCATGCAGTGGAAGGGCCAGGTCCTGAGCGTCAGACTGGCCAAACCCAAAGCGGACCCCATCCTGAGAAAAAGGAAGCAAGGGGAGGAAGAGGTGCAGCCGGCGTCCAAGAGAACAGAGAGGGGTGATGAGGAGGAAGAGGAGCCGCTAAGTGTTCAGATAGCCAACGCCGTGACTCCTCTGTGGAATGTTCCTTACGAGGAGCAGCTGAGGATCAAGGAACAGGAGGTGGTGGAGATTCTGCAGAGACTGGCCAAGTATGTGGCCCCATTCATCTGGATCCATGTCAGATGAATTGTTTACTACTGACTTTTGCGTTCTTGCTCTGTACAATTCATTACGACTAAACCATCATGTTTTGATCTTCAGGGAGATAGGTGGCACCAACAAGGCCATGTTGCCGTGGCTCTTTGCACAGAAAGGAAAATTCAACAAAATGTGTTGCCCTCTCGAAGCAATTCGACCTTCTCCAGCGCAGGTATTTAACCCGCATTCCAATATTTAACTATTTAAAAGACTGCGCAAGAATGTCTTGTTAGTGCCAGGAAGTAGCCTCATCTCGTAAACATTGGACTGTAGCTTAGGTTTGTAAAAGAGGATCTGCACTTCTTTCGGGTCTTTTAGAAATGAAGTGTTGATGTTGAAATGTCTAAACCAATAAATGTTCTCATTCAAAGAGTCTTGTACAATATGTAAACGTTTCTGCTCGTGTTTCTGGGTCTCGGTTAGACGGAGTACAGGAACAAGTGTGAGTTCCTCATCTCCAGGGGGGCGGACGGGGAGGATAAGACCATCGGCTTCCGCCTGGGGAAGTACAAAGGAGGCTCGTGCGCCGTGGTCGGACCGGCGGAGACCTGCCACGTGTCCGCCGAGGCCAAGAGGGTGGTCCACGAGTTCCAGAAGTTTATCAGGTGCGTCCACTGTACACACTTGTTCCTGTACTACCAAGGATGCTATCTTTTCAAATTTTCCAAAAAATGATTGTAGGAGTTCTTATTCCAAGCTTGGAAAATGTCAGTAGCTTGTCGTTTCATGTATTTTTCTCTCTAACTGTGGAAACAGGACTACCAAGTACTCTGTGTACAGTCCTGAGACGTACGAAGGCCACTGGAAGCAGCTGACCGTACGCACTACGAGGACCAAGCAAGCTATGGCGATCATCTTCTTCAACCCGCAGGTGAGGACATATCGTCAGTTTAGCTGCATGCCATTTACTTGTTGATTTCTTCCCTTGTGAAGCCCATTCCATATTCTCACAGAAACTTGAAGAGGAGGAGCTCAGCGCCCTGAAGAACTCCATGAAGACGTATTTTCTCGAAGGAGAGGGTAAAGAGAGCAGCATTACCTCCCTGCACTTTGTCCGAGAGGGTCAAAGGTGAGGAAGATGAACTTGAATCAGTCCCCAGAGTGATCTGGATAGCAGAGTTAATCACACATTTTTGGCTTTATTTGAAGGACGTCTCCCAACCTAGAGGACCTGCCCTGCGAGCTCGTGGCCGGAGAGAGCTGCATTCACGAGGAGCTGCTCGGCCTGAAGTTCAGGATATCTCCACACTCCTTCTTTCAGGCAAGCAGGAGATTCATGGCCACTTGTTAACAGAAACTCCCTAGAAATAAAGTCAAATTTATCTTGTAAAAACCTTATTTAGGTTAGTGTTATGGCATAATATCAGTGACAAATACAGTGGTGGCCATGTTTATGGTCATGCATGGTAAATGTGTGTTAAAGGCCTTAAATCCCCAGAACCAGAACCAAACATGGAGAAGCAGCGTTGGGTTTTTATGCTCCTCTAATCTGGAACAAACTTCCAGAAAACTGCAAAACTACTGTAACAGAGTTTCTTTAAATCAAGGCTAAACCTCCACTTTTTTAGAGTTCCCTTTGATTCACAATGACTGGAACCCTGATCCAATATATTTGATGGATATATTTTGATGATGGCATTTGACAAAATGTACTGTATTGTGTTTTCATGACTTTGATATGCCTTGTTGCTGAGATGTGCTATACAAATAAACTTGACTAAAAATAATTTATTTTATTGCCCTAGCACATCAGAAATTTAAAAAAAAATTTTTTATTCTCCAAGCAAGTCCAGTGCATCACAGATCCTCCACCGTATGCAAAATGTGTCTTTTCCCAGATATCGATCTTTTTTGTTTTACACAGGTATTCCTACAGAGTCTGACGTTGTTTTGCTCAGTCTCATTCTAGATCCAACACATTTATGTTTGTGGCGGTAGAATTAGCATCGTTCTCGTACTGAACAGATGCGCACAAGGCGATTGTACACATGTTCATTCTTTTTGAGTAATTGTACTTAAAGATGAGTGTTGTGTGTTTGTTTCCAGGTGAACACAGGAGCTGCCGAGGTGCTGTACTCGGCCGTGGGGGAATGGGCTCAGCTCGACCAAGACAGCACGGTGCTGGATGTTTGCTGTGGGACGGGAACCATCGGCCTCTCACTCGCTAAAGTGATTTTTGTTTTTTTTTTACTTCATGAAAACAATGACGTAGACAGTATTCACGTCTTCAGGATAAACTGGATCGTTCCTTGTCCAGGCTATATTGAACACGTCCTATTGTTGTGGAAAATATCAACAGCTAGATGTTGAAGAAAGTTCATCGAGTTTCTAATCTTTTTGTTGTCTAGAGAGTTAAAAAGGTGATCGGCATCGAGCTCTGTCAGGAAGCGGTCGATGACGCCAAGATGAACGCCAAGCTCAACGGTACGACAGCCGTTTCCTCACGTGGACACGAACATGAAGTCACGTTTTTATTTTTTCTTTGCGTGTGAAGATCTCAGTAATGTGGAGTTTCACTGCGGAAAAGCCGAGGACGTGTTCCCCAACATCCTGAACTCTCTGGTGTCCCCCAACATCACGGCTATCGTGGATCCACCCAGGGCGGGCCTGCGTGAGTAAATATTCTGGAGAAATGCGAGATGTGGTTATTTTGAACAGCGGCAATGAGAGTTTTTTTATTTTGTCATTTTATTAACCAGACACCAAGGTCATCCTCGCCATCAGGAGAGCGGAACACCTGAAGAGGCTGGTTTACGTGGCGTGCAACGCCAAGGCGGCCATGACCAACTTTATTGAGTGAGGACTTTTAGCTTGTTTCACCCGTGGGAAAAATAATTTCCCATTTTAAATAGAAGCCTCTCAAGGTTTTCTGAAGTGTTTAAAATAACATACCCAAATCAAATCAGCAATTACAAACTATTTCAAAAATTAAAATTAACGCTAACACTTGGGAGAATCCATCAGAAGTGTAACTACAGCAGCTGCTTTAGTTTTGGAAAACATTAAGACGCAACATAAAATAATTTGTATTTTTTTGTACCTTGCCAGCATTTTTCCTTTTCTTTATAGAGCACATGAACTTTTTAGAAATGTCATAAATAAGGCTACAAACTTTTAGAAACCATAGATGCAGCCTTGGTAAAATGAAGCTAATTTAAAGGTTTTAGTAAAAAATCTAAAAAACTGGGGATTTACTGTTTTTACTTACTAAACCTAAACTTATTTTTGCATGTCTAAAATTGTTAGATTTTTTTTATTATTCAATTATGATAAAATAAAGTGCTATATTTTTATTTTATAGGGCTGGGAAATATGAGAAAAATCTAATATCCTGATATGTTTTTGCTATATCACGATGCACAATATATATCAAGATATTCTTAAATGAGCTCCAATGTTATTTTAAACTATAGACCCCCTGCAGCATGATGTCACTCATGCCACCATTTCCCTGCTAGACTTAAATGTAAGCTCATATAAAATGCGATTCAGTATTTTGCTATGAACTGCCTATAGTATGACTAAATAACAAGGTGAGAAATAAGTTTTAACTAAGAAAAAAATAGCGAGGGAGAGGGAAGTAGGTCAATTATGCTCGACTTTGACAAACTTAACAAATAGATGTGCTGTGGAATAAGGTGTGTTTTGGACAGATCATCAGTAAAGCAGGTGTTTAAATGAGCTAATCAACCACCGCTGTGTTAGCGTGGTGGCTAATCTACCACAGCGATCACTCATTAATAAAAGCAAAATACACATCAAGCCTAAAACCCCAAAACTGTAACGAACTGAATGTTCTGCTCTATGTGGGGGTAATGTTTGAGTGTTTTTGGAGCTGAATCCTGATCCAGTTGCTATGGCAACGAGTCTGCATGTTTGTTTCCTCCACGCAGCGTGATTGGTAGAAAAATTTCAGGTTGGGAGGGGGGAGGAAAGAGTGATGCATTCCTAGGACGTCGGATAAATCATACTCGCAGTGGTTTTTGACGGCGAAAGTTTATTTGAACGGCAATTTATACTCGATAGTTGCGATATAGCCATTTTAACTATCGTAAATTGAAAATATCGCGATACATCGCCCAGCCCTAACTCCAATTGAAATGTATTTTTTAAAACTAATGTAAAAGAAAATTTAATCACATTTTATAGAAAAAAATAAAACCACCAACATATATTCAGATCTCCCTATTACAGTGTCTTTTTGATGAAGGTTCCTGGTGACATCTGTCCCACTTCCCTGCTTCTAGCCAACAGTTTGATGTTTCCATGGATACCAAATGTATCTTCTGTTTAACAGGTTAAAATGCAGTGGGGTTTTCTTGGGTCGCTTTGGTTAAACCTGGGCATTTCTACCCAGCCCATGTCTAGATGGTGCTGAAACTATCGTTATAAAAGGAAAGCGTACGTTTTCTCAATTTAATGATCAATATTTTTGTCATCCTCAGCTTGTGCAGAGCTCCCTCCAACAGAGTTCACGGCGCCCCTTTCCGTCCGGTGCGAGCGATGGCCGTGGATCTGTTTCCACAGACCAAGCATGTGGAGATACTTCTCCTGTTTGAACGAGTGGACTACAACTCCCAGCAGCCTTAGCATCAACTGGAAACAGATCAGCTGTACTTTATAGTTGCTTTCTATAAACTGTATGCACCCTTACTAGCTTAGTGTTTTTTTTCCTCTTTTTTTGGTAACAAATGTCTTGGTTTGATACGCAGCACTTGTGAAGAAGAACTCGCACAAACTGTGTATATGAAGAATAAAGAAAGTTCTCTACCTCTCTGTGTGGCTGAATAAACCAAAGCACCTCTAGATGTCAGTAAAGATATTTTTATTTTGCATTACAAACATCACTGAAGTCAAGAGTTCAGGTCGCAACACAGTTTCTAGGCAGCAACTTTTTCAAACATTTTATTGATACGCCACATAAAACCAGTATATTATTTCTCTCCTCACACCATGACCTGGTGAGTCAAGACAAGTACAGATGAGGGGGGGAAACAAAAAAAAAAAACACATTCTTGAAGCAATCTACACAATCACAAGAGCATTGCTTAAACATATGCCTCCTAAAATTGTCTTTTGTAGAAAAAGCACAGCAGTTTGTATTTGTTTTTGCTCCAGCTAGTGCCACAGTTGAGCCTTTTTTTTCCCTGCAACATGTAGACTTCTAGAAAATGCATAAGACTGCAAGCTTTGGTATACACTGTTCCTCCCAACTTTTACAAGGCTGCCTTCAGAGTTTATTTTTACTATATATTTATAGCTAGCGTGATCTACTGTAAGGATGATGGCAAACATACAAAGTACACACCAATTAAGACAACTCTGAAAGCCCGGCTTGACTTAAAACGTACCAATTGCCTAAGGATTTAATACTTTATCAAGTAAATGGGGGTTGGTCTTTCTACTTCCCGTTGAAGGGTGTTTTAGGTCCAACCTCTTTAGAGTCTAAGCCCTTCATGAAATGAACTAACTAAGGCAACGTGTAGCTGACTTTGTTTTTTAAAATGGACAAAAAAAAAAAAGGTCTGAAATTAGCAGTAGTGTAGAATAAAAAGGTAATTGTTAAAGAAATGTCAAAGCTAGCGGTACTTCCAACTCTGGGTCGGGTTTACTGCGACTAACTGCGTCCTACTCAAAACATCACATCCCCACAAACGGTTATTCTCCGAACAACAGCGTGACGAGCGAAAAGTAAAATCCAACCAGACACGAGTGCATGGTGACGGTGTTTTTTCCAAACGGTCACTTCATGACGCAAGTCATGCAAACGAACACGACGGTTTTTCAGATTGATTAACAAAAATGGTACACTTCTTTTTAATTATTATTATTCCTATCCTTTAAATATCCAATAAACAAACTGATTTTTTCCAATTAATTGACTAGTATAAATACAAGCAATAGTAGTCCCTTTTGAAAACTTCAAGCACTAAAAAGAAAAAAACAAAACAAAAAAAAAAACAAGTGCGAGTACTAAAAGATTGACTTAAAATAACACTTTGACAATAAAACCAATGTTTGGATTGGCCTTTTTTTTTTTTTTTTTACAGTTAAAAGCATGCATTTCTGTTCTGATGTAATTCATATTCTTCTTGTTTAGGACGCATCTAGAGAGGTAGACAGTTTTTTCCCCCAAAATCTCTAGGCCCCGGTAAGTGCATTCAGTCCTAACCCTCACACCCTTACTTGCTCGACCTTTCGGACGGAGCCGTGAGAAGCGAGCGGCGGCTCCGCCGGTCTGATCAGTATGACGCTAAGCTCCTCGCCGTTTGTCAAGTGATGCGTTCTGTTGTGGACGCCCTGATGCGGTGTGATGTTTGACAGTGACTGGGGTTTCAGTGCTGTGGTTCGTCAGTGATTCCGAGACTTAGACGTCGACAGTGCAGAGGGGCTCGCTGCCCGGCTGGGCCGACTCCATTATGGTCATCTTGGGCTTCTTCCTGGTTTCCTCCTGATGTGGAAAGAAGAGCATTAATTTAAGGCAAGGAAATATTTGGTTTAATAAAGGAGTTTATTTTCATTAGTTTATAGCATTTCTAATATTACATCAAATAGCTTAACTGGTTGTGGATTTGCCATTTCAAGATATGAATAATAAAACTTACCTTCATTTAAAGTTTTAGGCATTTTATTGTAAAGACAAACTGTCAAACTTTAGCTACACATTTTTACTTAAAAAAAACATTTATTACAGTGTAATATGTCAACTGTGCTTTAGACAGCAGTGTGAACGAAATCTAACAGACTAAATTATTTTTAATTTCTTTACATAAATTGTCATAATACCCTAATACTTAAAATTTAGAAATTTCAATTAAAATATAATTAGAATAATTACTACCTTCGATAGAAATGGGGAATAGTGCATATTGTACACTGCGAGGAGAGAATAAAATGTATTCTGATAGGAATTAGTAATTCTGTCATAAACTATGAGAATTTTGGCCAAATACATTCGATTAGAACTTCTTTTTGTTTTGTTTATAGAGAAATTGTGCTTTTGAAGCTCAGAAAGGAAGCAGGCTTTGATTCATGATCAAAATAATTGATAGTAAAAAAATATATTTTTAGCCACATTACAAATAAATGCAACCAATATTGTGATCAATTGCATTAAAAAAAATGCAAGGACTCCTGTACTACCAAGTTTCTGCAGCTTGTGTTTCTACATCCAGTTGAGAAGCTGTTCTAAAAAATATGGCAATGTTGGACAAAAAATGTGTGTGTTCAGACTGCCTTCCTGTTGAGTCTGAGATTCAGAATCTAACAAAGCTACGATTATCTTCTTCTGCTCCGTACAGAGAAATACAGATCAGAAGAACTAAACGCCAAACGTGTAGCAACACACTAGACGTCACAGACACTCACCCTCTGAGCTGCCAGTTTCTTCATTTCCTCCTGTAGTTTGTTCAAGATGTGAAGGTTTGGCTTGTTCTTTTTGGCGTACTGCTGCAGCTCTATCACGCTCTTGTCTGAACTCTCCTGAGAAAAGATTGTTTTGTGCACAGAGCTTTACATGAGCCATGCATTCAGCAAGTGGCAGAAACAGTGTGAGACGTGCAGATCCTCACCTTTTTGACCATCTTGTTGCTTTCTCTGCCGTACATGCGCAGCAGCGAGCCCCAGTTCTTAACATGGGGGTGAAGCATCTGGAGGATCTTCTGGGACGCTAGCTGTTTGCCGACCCTCTTGTTTTTACCTGGTTGGGAAAGAAAACCAAGGAGCAAAACTATTCTGAAAACTCTGCATGCGTGGTTCCGCCAGGTAAGGAAGGAAAGAGTGGTAAATTGACGAGACTTAGAATTTGGTTCTACTTACACCAGCCTCGCACCGTGTGTTTCCCACACGTCATAACATATTCACTCTTCTGGTTCTTTCCTGGGATCACCTCAAATTTAATGCTGGTGTCCCCCATTCCATGGTTTCTGAGACAAAAAAAACCCAAAAACCATTTATCTCGGTCATTTTTAACCTTGCCACACACAAGTCAAAAACAAAAAAAAGCAACAACAAAAAACTGCTGAAAAAACATAAAAAAGAAACAAAGAGATCACTCTAGTACAGAAATAGATAAATATTTACATTTCTGTCAATGGCAAAAACACAAAGTGTAGACCTAAGAAAGGATAACTTATAATACCTTCACCTTGTTTTAATACATACAGCATCATCAGAATCAAAATAGCTCTTTATAGATCTTTCCTGTACAATTTTTGAAAACATCTCTAAGGAATTCCAGCCAAGTCTAATCAACATAATCAAACCTTACTGCACTTGTTTAACAATTATTTGTAATATTTGTCCTGACCTTTATTTTTTTTTAAAAACTAACAAAAAAACCTCTTAACTCTTAAGTTTTTTTCCCCACTTGAAGCCCTTCCTGTATGCACCTTGGAAGGAGTTTATTCTAGGCTTTATCAGTGAAATCTGAGCTCTACTGAATCATAACATTTTAAAGAATGCAATGTAAGAAATATTTCACTAGTTGGATGAAAATCAGATGCAGTTACATATTGTCACCTTCCAAAACATATTTTAGAAAGAAAGAGGTAGTGATTTTATTTATTTTCTTTTGTTGCAAAATTCACTTTTGTCAATAAAGACTTAGTCCATTATTTTTGGAAGAAAGTGATATGAAACCTGTCAGTCACACAGGAATACTGTTAGTGTTAAAGAAAAAGTTCCTAATAAACGACCAGAACTCTTTTTGGCCGCTAGCCTTATAGCTGTTCTTGACAGTAACAGACCCCATATAAACTGTTTTCCTAAAAGACAACAAAAAATGTACCTTTTAAGGCACTCATGAAGAATCTGATATGGCGAAAGTAGACCTGCTTTGTTGGTCAGCTCGTACACTCGTGAGTCTTCTATACTGATATGATTAAAATACTGCAGGACAAAACAGCAGAGGAGAGAAAGTTATTTCTGTAGTGACGATTCAAAGGGTCCTGAAGTTGGTGCAGCGTACCTCCAGCTCGTCGCCCTCGACGGGTTTCTCCTCCGAGGTCTGCTTCACAAAGTCGGGGATGAGGATTTCCAGTGTGGCTCGGGCTGAAGAGAGTTACAAGCAAGTTCAGTTCTGTTACATGTTGGCTAGCAAGAGCCCTGGGAATCTCGTTGGCATGCTGTCATTTTATTTCGCTCCACTGTGCACGTTAATTTGCAAACACATGGAAATGAAAAAATAAAAACAATTACAGGGTTCCTTCACAGTTTCTTTAAAAAAAAAAAAAAATATATATATATATATATTTGTCCAGGTTCACATTTCTATTTTGCTTTCTTGCATCTTTTAAACTTGTCTGTCAAATAAGAATTACTAGCTAAATTTTTGAACAAAAGAAAAAAAAAAGAAGGAGGAGCAGATAACACTTTTTGTGTTATTAATGTCCCCTGATTTCATTTGAAGACCAGTTCATCCTACAAAATTTGTCCAAAGTTATGAAATGTCCCTTTTCATGATTCTTTAACGTACATGCACTCAGTATGGATAAACTGTTACAAAATAAAAGATTAAAAATATCATTTAAGTATAAAAGTATTTATATTTGGGGCTGGGTATTAATTGTATTGTTTATTGAGATAAATTTCTTATCACAATAAGATTTTGATTAATTACTGTCACAATAAATTCCAATTAATAATATTTGAAACTCTCCATATTGTCAGATTACAGTATGCTAACCATTTTTCTCTGCTGTTCCGTTCAATATAGTTGTGTCAATAAACATCAATTTGAAAATATGATAAAATGCAGTTACTGTGTGCATTTTAGCAATACATATTATAGTTTTTTGTTTTTTTATGTGACTGGCATCTAGCAGCAGATCTGTACAAAATGTGCAACAGATGCAAATGAAAATGTAAAATTACCAGCTTTGTTTTTGGCAAGTTTTTTACTGCTCGCAGTTCCTGTGCCGTAAGTGACTCCGTCTATAATGACTGAAGCACCGAAGGGTTCACTTGAGTTCTCTGTAGGGAACAAAAACAGCTGTGAGCATTCACACAAGTTATACAAAACAACACCAGAAAACTAAAAACTGAACTACTACTTTATTTATAAAGCATTTTAAGACAACAGCAGCTGCGACAAAGTGCTGTAAAATTATTCAAAACATGGAAAGGACAACAAAAGAATAGAGGCAATAAAACAGAACTAAATACTTCCGTGGTAACAAGGTAATACATTTTCAGTTTGGATATTTAGATGAAATTAGTCAAATAAATTGAGGAGATGTTAGTGTTAGCATTAGCTCTAATGTAGAAATGTCCACATTGGATGCAGCTAAAAGGTTCATATCGCAGGTTACTGAACCACAAAACAACAACCGTCAACTTCCTCCAGTAACTTCAGTCACTACAAAACAACTTACCACAATCAAAAAAGTTGTAAACAGGCCGAACCTTCAGGACTCGCTGCATGTATTCATGCAAGATGCAAACTTCAGACTTCCCATTAGGATTGATGACAAACTCTGAGAAAAAAAAATTATATACATAATATGTATTTTCAAGGATAACTTCCAGACTGACAGAAGCTCCAGGCGCGCGTCGCATGACTCCGCGCTGGTTACCCTTCTTAGTGGGAGCGTCCTGGACCGACAGGGTGATGAGCTTCTGGTTGGCGGGAAGGATCGGCCTCTCCGACTCCGCCTGCTTCCTCTTCATGTCTCTGTTGAACTGCCGCCGCTCGGCCCAGGTGCGGAACTTCTTGACTGTGACTTGTTCGAAGTCGAAGCATTTTTCCAGATACAGACGGAATTCTTCAAGTTCTGCGAGGGATTTTTTTTTTTTTAGGAGATATCCTGTTTCATATCGAAAACAGAGACCCAACGTAACCCGTCTGCTTAACGTCAAAACTCCTTACCTACGGATTCGTCCTTGCACACCTCCACCTTGGCCTTGACCTGCCCTAAGGCGCCTTGAGCCGTGTCGTACGCCTGCGTCTCTTTGCTCTGTGTGCCGCTCTCGTCCACGCTCTCTCTGTCTTGGCCGCTTTCGCCGACGGTGGACGAAGGGTGTTCCTCCTGGTCCTCCGCTGACTTGTCCTCCTTCTGCATGTTGCTAGCCTTCGCAGCAGCCTCGTTAGAGCTTAACTCTCCGTTGAGCTCCCTCTCCTCCTGGTCCTTCATTTTCTTGTAGTGTAAGCAGGGGATGCTGCTAGTCGGCGGGTCGTGTTTCTGAACGAGAAGCCACGAGAGTTCAGAAACGTGCTCCGACACCCGGATTTGTAAATTAAATCTTCCAACCGAGAAAATCGCCTTCGACATGCGTAATGGCGGTGTTTCTATTGACCGTAAAAAATTGCGCAAATTGAAGTTACCAAAATAAATCTGCTTGATGGAAACGCGGAAATTTTGAGAGCGTTTTTCAGTAAAAGGTCTTTCTGAGCTAGGATGGGGTAGCGCTGTTTTCTGGCTCTATCAAAATCACAGTATTTGGATGTTACAAAACTAAACATCCGGTTTTCAGTCTGATACAACTTCCAAATTGAAACACAATTTAGAAAGTGTGTTTGTTCTACCCATTAAAGGTTGGATGTGCTGGTACACACTGCCTGTTGCCAACAGACAGAGCTCCTCCAATCAGCTTAAAGGATGGTTGGTTAGTACCTTTGAGGAATTCAGTGTTTAATTTCAGAAGCAGACTTAGTTCTGTAAACTTTTTCCCTGCTATATACAGTTATTTACTGCAGTTCTTTTTTTTTATGTATGAATGTTTGTATCAGGGGATGGAAATTAGCATTTCTCTAAATCCGGTATGTTTACGGTAACATTGTATGTTCTTCATGCGCCGACTCATTTAAATCAATCAATCACAACTTGTGGAAAAGACAAAAAAGTAGATGGAGGATGATGGTGTGGCATGTTTTTAATTAGTTACTGTGTGAGCAAACATATCCATGTGTGATTTTAATTGTGTTTCTTTTTACTGTAAATATGGCAAATTGTGTTTTGTTTTTTTTCTAAATTAGCAGAATATTAACAAATTTTGTGCTCATTTGCAATGAAAACGAAGCTATTGTAAAGACATGAGCCTTTGTTGCAGCTCACCCTGATGCTGCCCGTTCCCAGGAAGTAGGGCCTGGACCAGGTGACCACTCGGGTCTCTCTGTGCAGGTAGACTGGAATGCCTGAATTATGGAATGTCATGATCCAACCATCAGGAAGAGGCTCGGTTGGTGGACGGCCTCGACCTGTCACACGAAAAAACAAAAAAAAACCCCAAAACATTAATATATGGTTAATGCTGCCGTGTGCCAGATGATAAGCAAATCCTGAGCTGAAGATGCTTAAAAGAAATTAAACTTGTAGAAAGATCAGTTACAGAAAATTAGGTTTTTATGACGCAATACTTTACTATTGTGTGTAGTACTTATTATTTGTAGGATCGACACCTGCATATTTTTCAATAAAATAAGACTGAAACATTAAATCTGCATTGTGACCACCATCTGGGGAAAAAACAAACAAACAAACAAACAAAAAAGCTGAAGTTATAATTATTGGACCTAGAGAGAAACAATCCAGAGCCAGCACACAGCTTGATTTATTAAAGATAAAAACTAGTGATCAGGTCTGAAATCTGGAAGCGATGAACCTTACTGAACCTTCAGAGACACATAAAGACAATTACAAAGTCGGCCTTCTATCACCTGAAGAACATTTTGAGGATTAAAGGATAACAAATTTTGCTGGACAATAAATTGTACTAGAAGTTGTTGCAATGATAATATTGTTGTTTTGAGATCATTTTTAGGTAATATGATACACTTCAATTCCAATGAACACTTAACATTGGAAATGGAAGACATTTTAAATATCCAAAATAAAGAAACAATACAACAGAAACGACAAATAAAACGAATCATGAAGTCTCTGGAAACAAAATTATCTTTCCAAAAAAGGGGCTAGTTGAGATCAAAGCACCAGACAGAAGACTTTTGTCCTCCAGTTTTTGGTAGAAAGAGAGAGAGAGAGAGAAAAGAGAAAAACAATAAATCACGCAAATGGAAATTCTTGAGTTAATTTTAATTTTTCATGCGATTAGCTGATTCATTACGACAGGTCCAGGATTAATGTCCCAACAAGATCTAGAGGAACTAATTTATGCATTTATCTTCAGTCTGATTACTGCAATAGTGTCTTCACAGGTCTTAATACCAGCTATAATATGACCATTAAACACATCTTTAGTAGGGGTGCAAAGAAAATGACATCTGTTGCGTAAAAGACAGATCCCAACAGGCCAGAAACCAGTCAGAACGAGTCCACCACTCACTTTTCAGCACAGTCTTGATTTTGGTCACCATCGGCTGCACCCCCCCTTCGCCGTCGGACTGGTGATCGCTGTCCCTGGCATACTTGTCCTCCGCTAAACGCATCTTTTTCGGGACTGGCATGCCCTCTTCCAGAAGAGCATCCACATCGTTGTCGAAGCCCTCCTGGAAGAGGAAGTGGTTAGGATCGGCAAACGGAAACGGCTCAAAAATACAGTCATGAATGCTTCCTCTTGGGGAAGAACAGACCAAACACAAAGACTCATGAGGGTATATAAAAAAGATGACAATACCATAGGACATTCTCTAAATTTAATATTTTATGCACAATTTTGCAAGGCGTTATTATGGTGAGAAGAATTTATCTTTCTTTTTCTAACTACCTTGTAAAAGCGGTTGAACTCTAGACAATAAAAATGAGTTCAGGACCTACCTCATAGGCGTAGGCCGATGCCTCGTCGTGCACCTCTTCCTGCTGAACTATGGCATCAGATTTAAAGCTGCCCTGCTCCCCGTCGTCCCGGTCCAGGAGGTTCTCGTAGTAGTCCTCCAACTCATCCAAGACGGCAAACTCTACCTTATTCTCCAGGTCTACCTCGCTGTCCTCCGACTTCCCCCCTGTTGCCTCCGCAGCTCCACTGCTACCCTCAGCATCCTCCAGCAAGCTCGCCATGTTTTCCACTTCACCGTTCAGACAAGCTAAGCCATCTTCACTTCCTGCCTCCTGACCCTCACCTGTGTATAAAACCTTCCTGTCTTTGCCGCTGCTAACGTTACTGGTACTGCTGCTGCTGCTTTCAGAGAAGCTTACCCTGATCTTTACATTTCTGAGCTGCTTCAGGTCCGGCAAAAACTTGGTGACCTGAGGAGCGTGGCGGGCCGTTCTGGGGCACCGTGGGTTGGGACTGGCCTCACTGGAAAGGTGGCTGCAGAAAATCAGAGAGCCCTGGCTCATGCATTCCTGTGTCTTTGCTTCCCCATCCCCCGGGGTGTATGTGTGTCCATCACCACCAGAGCTAACGTCCATTACCTCTGCGTCACTGGACGTTTGCAGGGGAGGTGGTGGAGGTGCTCTGCTCTGGTCTAGGCTAAAATCATCAGGTGGCTCCAAGGGGAGAGGGGGGAGAACGTCATCTGTATCCATTTTCTCTTTTAAATGTTACTTTCAATTTCTTTCTGTTTATTTGTGATTAAGCTAAAACCTAAATCTAATAGAAGCTGACAACTATGAAGAAATCTTTACAAATTCCCAATGCAGATCATCCCTGTATAGGCCACGTATCAGATGCTGAACATGCTAAGCTGACTACATTGCTCTTTTCATTAATGTAGACAGCCTTCAGAATCACTGTCTCAATTATTGGAAATCACAATGCATTCAGCTTATTTTGGAACAGAACCACTGACCATTCTCCGCTGTGGACGTCTAGGAGATAAAAAGGGGGAAAATGACCACAGAGAACAGGCATCGGATTAAAAACACATTCAGGGCCAACTTTGTAGTCTGTTCGCACGGCAACTTCACAAACGGTCACCGATATTACAAATAAAATGAGCAAAAGACATAAACTCATGGAAGCCTAAAATGGAGAGTGAGCATCCCTTCAGCCTGGAGTTTGCATGATAGGCCTGTGCGATAGCGATATTCTCGATGCTAAAGTGCTAACGAGCAAACACAGACGCGTGAAAACACCGCTTCGACTCAGTAAGCGGCTTAATAAAACGCGGAGGACGTACTCACTGAGAGATATACGAAACGAATCTCTTCACCGGGTTCCACGACCTTTTAAAATGATCTTGTTTTCCAGCTGCTCCCATTCGGCTCCAGCAGCAGCCCCGCCATCTTGAGGGAAGAGTGCAATCTTTGCACGCCCCGCCCACCAGCACCGGCTTTTTGATGATTGATTGGTCATCGGGCCAATCGCTGCCTTCTCCCGCTGTTACGCAGATTCAGGATCCAGCCAATGAGCAGGTTCCTCATGTTAAACTACGGACTCAAACGAATGTAGGTACCTTAAGAGCTTACAGAAGTTTCAGGTTTCCCAATTGTTTATTTATTTTTTATTATATTTGAATATTTACTCTGCTGCATGGCTTGTTAATTTTGCTTCAACCAGAATTATGACAACGAAATATGAAACAAATGCTTTATTTCAGTACACTTGGCCAGGAGATGTCGCTGTTTGCATGCTGATGTAAGATGAGCTACATTGATGAATTGTATAATTGAAACATACTGAAATGAAATGTGTTATTTGTGTGGAAAGGTGTTGGGATTTTTAAACAAATAAATCATGCTTAAGCCTTCATATTTTATCATATTTAGGCACAAATAACACCAATGACTTTAATCACCTACAGTTTTTTATGCCTTCCTGGAACCGTTTGGATCAAATAGCTCAAACTTTGGGTGTTCCAATCAATACCAATAACAACCACCTGCATAATAAAACACATGCCTCAAATGTTTAGGAAACTATATTACATTCAAAATAAGAGTATTGTAGTTTCAAAATGTCAAAAACAATCTCCAAATATTAACTTTTCCATGATGTACTTTTTTTAGACTGTGATTGAATAAACTGTATTCCATGTCTAATAGTTGTAAATTCATTATTCAACAACAGAGGATGCCATAAATACCATAACATTTCTGAAATACCCAAGTGCTGTCAAAGTAATCACTAACAGAGTGGGTTACTTTCATCTATAATATGTTGTTCTGTCCTCAAACTTTAGTAATTTGACTTTAAAAGATCCAGTCTGAAATCTGGAAGAGTGTGTATTTTTTTTAAAATTAGAGGTAGAAAGTTTGACTCTGACAACATTAGACTGCATCACGAGGATTTAAGGTTGCCTGCACAATAACAGATTAGACATTCTCAAGCATCCCAGCAAGTGCGTTCTGTGACATGTGGATAAAACGTTTTTATTCATATAAATGTAATTGTCCTTTGGCGATTTATTTAACTTAGCACAACTTAAAAAAAAAAAAAAACAACAAAAAAAAAACATTTGAACTTAACTCAAGGGCAGAGAATTCATGTCGATGATGTATATGAGACAGAAGGCGTCTAGCTGAAGAAAAAGTGCACAGAAGTCTTTCTGCTCTTGGTGCTGCAACGAGGGCAGAGCAGCTGCAGCAGAGTGGCTGATGGAGGAGGAAAGAGGTTGCAGAAAGGCACAGAGTGGGTCTCCTCCAGCTCGTCTTCACGCTTGGAGTTTGAACTGGAAAGAATTGGTGCTCCATTTGCTTGTGTCAACGTCGATCATTGTGCGCTCTGTGAAGGTGACATTCCCCTCTGCATCTATCAGGATTATTGTGTTGGTCCTGAATGGGAAAAAGAAATGGGGAAAAAAAAAAAAAATCAACAGAAAGAACAAGTTGTCACCTGACAGTGATCAGCCAGGGTCAAACAACACATCAAGGTTTTCTTAAGGTTGAATAAAAACATGTTTAGCAAAAGTATTTGCATCCTTTGAATCTTTCCAAGAACAGAAGAGGCCTTTATAAGTGTTTACGACTGTTGTTATTAAATCATTCGGTAAGTAATGACACTGATAATGCAAAGATGCACTAAATGTTGTATTAAAAGTTCATTAAAAGTGCCAACTTTGCATTAAATGTGTCATTATTTACCGAATGACACTTCGCGACTCATAAACATTCATTAAGACTCCTTCATGTTCACAACAGGTGTTAGGTCATGTTCATGACAGGTTCATGTCAGTTTTATACACACCACTTCAAACAAAGTGTTACCAAAAAAAGAGGAGCAAACAGAAAGATTTGTCGAGGTTCGGAGCCACTGACCTTGTGCCATAATGAGGAGAGCGGACGCAAACAGCTGACAGAGCCTGGACCATGGACTTGCTGTATCCTTCACCCAGCTGCTCTTGAAGTGGGTCAGGTGTGTTCCTGTGCAGGAAAGCAAGGAAACAGAAAAGAAAAATCTCTTAGTAAATATACTTTATGTGCATTCAATTGATAAAAAATTTTTCTGGCACATTTATAAAAGTTGGGACATTTAAAAAAAGAATTTTCTCTGAAACCTGTCTTTTAATTGAGAAAAAAAAAATCAGAACAGAGTATGTTTTTCATGCTCTGTAGTCACTCACAGCTCCTCGTTATTAAGGACGTGGAGCAGTTCTTGGACCAATCCGTCGCCGGACAGCGACTGGTCACCGACGATGTTGGTAAAGTGCTGCTTGCCTTTCAGAAGTTTCTTCCACGGAGTATCCAAGAGTGAATTGCTTAACCCGTAGATCCCTGCTGAGGAGAGACAACATGAACGATACAAAGATGCGTCTACGCAATCTCTGCTGGGTGTCCTTTTGGCGTGAGCTTCAGCAAACAACACAATCTGAGAGCAACACCGACATAAAATGTCAGGCAAACGCGGACGGGCCAGAGGCCAGGAGGAAAGGTGGAGGGGGAATGAATGGTTTCTACAGCAACCATAATAAAAACACAGACCTGGATTCAGACGGATGGGTTCAGAGCTGCCTCTGTTTCCATAGTAACACACAGTGTCTTGTTTGGCTCTAGATGGGACACAACGTCATAGAAAATTAGACATTTGCTAATAAAATAAACAAGTACAGCAATTATGAGTCTATAGGGGAAATGGTGAAAACAACAAAGCATAATACATTCCAATAATCTAGTCAAAGATTATTGGATTTAATACATTTACATCACTTTTGCAAACTGTTTGTATTGGGAACTAGAAAAAGGAGACACTGAAGGGACTGCGGGACTGAACATTGTGCTGAACTGTCGGGGAAAACGATGGCTTTCATTGTACAATCCAATGCTGCAGAGAGCATTTAACTATAGTGCCGCATCTCCTTTCGAACCGGTCCGTTGCGGTGAGTTAATTCATTCTGAGAAATCTATCCAACATCAAGGGCATCTGTCACAGATTTAGTACAGCAGGGAGAATCATAAATTATGACCAGATCCTTTGAACTGGAAGGCCAGTGAACTTTTTGATGTCAGTTTTATGTCAGCCGTAGCAGTGGCATCAGTCAATCTGAAATGTGGTGCAATACCGCTCCAACATCGAACACGGAAGCTATTCAGAGGAGAGCTGGAAACTCAGAGCATGATGCTGGGTTTGTGGCAGTAAAATGGACAGTGTCATATTTTAGAGTCATGAAACCTACAAATATCGAAACCATAAACCGTAAATCATATTCAGCAATTAGTAGTTTTAAAAACTCTTAGGTGCTGTAGTTGTATCCATGACAATTAGCAGTAGCAATACTGTTTTTTTCTTTGTGTATGAGCCAAATGAAGGAGAGAAGACTTAACTGCAGATGGCAGTCTTTAGCTGTTAGTGGTTAAATGCAGCTAAATTCCAGTAATGCAATAATCAGTGCCAAGCTTCCTGATACAAAGCAGGCTATTCTAGTGAGAATAGCCAGGTACCATCAACATATTGATGGTACCTGGTTGTGAACATCAGAATACTACTGATCAGAATATTTCAACATGGATCTGAATAGAGGCAGAATTTTGGTTGTTTGAAATACAGTTCTGTTTACAAGTAGCCATTTGCCACTATGGTGAAATACAGACAAAATGGGTAGAGTATGTGGTGAGCCTCAACACTAGACTCTACAGACATGTTAACACAACACTGGAGGATAAAAAGACGATTCTTTTACTTGCCATCCATAGCTGCGTTGACAGAGTAGAACGATACCATTAACAAAATGTAACCTGGAGATGTAGCTATTATTAATTTAGAGCAGTGTGTCACAGCAAAGGGAAAATAATGCAACAAAAAACCCACTGAAGAACATCTTCAATTTTCTCATCCTCTGTTGGCTATGTTATGCATAGAGCCGTTGCTATATCAACTGACTGACAAGAGCCCCGCTAGTTCTTATTGCTTATGTATCAGGATTCCCCTGCAAAAACACGCAAACATTTCCCACACAAAGAGCATTCAAACACCTGCTCTACTGATGATTTGTCGGAGTTTGAGTGTGGGTCTTTTTTTATTTGTATGTTTTAACTGAACTGAAATACACCGAATTGCACAGCACATCTACATGTTAAGGTTGTCAAAGTCAAGCTAGCATACCTGAACTACTTTCCTCTCCCTTTGCAATCAAAACATTTTCCAGACCTCTGAATTATCTAGATGTCATAGTATTAACAATTAGTAGCAAAGCACCATGTTTCTTTTTCTGAAATGTATGTCAGGCTTGCATTTAATATTTAGTGCATTATGTTGACAACTCGAGAGCTAAAATCAATGGTAGCCATCGTTAGCAAACAGTTTTTTGCCATCCAGCAGGGAGAGGAGTGGCGTGATCTCACGCATGTGACGTGTCCATGGAAAATTACCAATAAATTACATTAAATATTGTCAGATAAGACTCTAATGGAATACTCTAAATCATTGGCAGATATCCAAACGTGCTTGAGGAGGGTACGAACTGACACCTGGCAGATTAGACAAGTCCTGGGGCAGACAGTTCCCTTTTTGTACCGCAAAAAACCCTGGGCAGAAACAAGACCACAACTGTTAAAAAGTACAAAACTGAGAAGGGAGCAAAAAAAATAAACAATAAAATAAAAAACTCTCTGCCATACGCATATCAGCAAAACCACACTACACCGAGGAGAAAAGAAACACAAGGGTAGTCTGACAAAAACAAATCTAACACTTTTGAGCAGAGCATGTTCAAGAGCCACGGAAATATGTGTTAAAGAAGGAAACACCAGACACACAGAGCAATCCTCTAAGCTGCCAGCTGACATTACGAAATCCTTGTGACAACAGCAATTCCACGTCCTTAATATTGTTTCTTGTACCCAGAGCCAGCTAAACATCATAAATAAACAACAACACTGTCTGCGTCCCTATGGTGACAGTCAGCACAGCGGCAGTAGACGGTGTTGACAGGAGTGATAACAGATACTGCTCCTACCAAGCTCTGATGCTAGTCATTCAATAAAATAAAAAAAGCAGATGGAAGTGTAATCTGAAGGGAAATAAAAGAATTAGTAAGGCACAGTAACCAAACCAAGCACAGAGCATGAAATATTAGTTTTGTTCTTGGAATTGATGCCTGAACTAAAGACCCTCATGTCGGTGATGTGGATCAAATTGACCATGGAGGAAGCAGGTGGAGGATGTTGTGGAGAAGTAGAGAAAGACAGAGAGAGAGAGAGAGAGAGAAAAAGACGAATAACAGAGAGAGAGTGGCCGTTTCTGCTTCATGAAAGTAGCTGGAATATTGAGGTTCCCATCAGCAGGGCTGTGGGTTGATTTGGGCAGAGATGAGGGAACAGCAGGAGATCAGAGCCACTGGGCATAAAAAGAGAGACGGCAAGAGGAAAGAGGGTTTCTTTCTTTAAAAAAAAAAGAAAAAAAAAAAAAAAGAAGCTTTTTTTTTTTTAACATCTCCGGCAGAGAGATAATCAGTATGCCGGCTGGGAGCGGTTCGAATGAAGAGCCCTCTATGTTGGCGCTGTAGAGCAACTTCCCTATCGCCAGCTGTGGCGCAGTTGCCTGGAGATGCCTGGATGAGCTTCCAGCATAGGCGATGGTGGGTCAGGCTTTTAGGCAACGACAACAAGCACTCTGAAAACTCATCACCCAGAAATTTAAGTGCACCCATAAATACAGATGCACAGTAAAAGCCACGGATATGGGGAACATATCCATCAAAGAGTAATCTTCAATTAGAATGAACCGATCAAAGTCCAGACCAACATCTAGTTGAGCTTCTAAGCTTGAAAGATTATGTTCAAAGACGCTCTCCGCTCAACCTGACTTTCTTTTACAAAGACAAATTGGTAAGTGAAGGAAGGTGAAAACAAAAGACATCTCAAATTGTCTTTTGAGAATTTCATTTATTTTAAAAACTGAAAACAAAAAATGATCTTCCTCCTTTTACTTAGCTTTTCTCACTTTGAGGTTTGTGGCTATAACCTGACAAAATATGGAAAACCTAACGAGTGGGATTACCTCTGCAAACCACTACAGCTTCACATTAACTTTATCTACTGCTGTAATTCAGCCAGGCTTTTCAGAATTGTGTTTATTAAGTTTTTATATGTAATTTCTGGAATTTGTCGACATACCATAAAACTATGAAGCCAAATCTTTATGAAATCCTGTGGCTGCCCACTGCAAAAGCAATTAAACAAACCAATCACATTTTTGTGTTCTGTGGTAGCTTATGAATAAGAATATCTAAAAAAAATCTGATGATTGGATGAAAAAAAAACCTTTTGTAGAAAGATAAACAGGAAGATTAAAGGCCCACTTTGATTTCTCATCATCCAATAATGACCTCAGCATAAGCTTTTAAGATTTTCAGTTTGATTTTCTAAATGTTCTCTTCTTCAAATTCGCCGTGCATTTTTTCCCCACCACTAATTTCCTTTTTATTTGAAGTCACTCAGAGGATGTAAAAATATTCTGTGATCCTAGACTACTTTTATTCTGGACACAGCAAAGATTTCTAAAAAATTGAGAACCACTAATGCTGTATTATTTTAAAAATAATCATCGTAGATGTTTCTTTAAAACAACTACAGTTTATCTAACCCTGCTACTTTGTAATGTGTATTATTGGCAGAGTCTCAATGTTTCTCTCTAAGCTCAAGCAAAGTTCTGCCAAGCATCACAACCCATGCTTTTAGGCAAAAAGGTTCGGCTAATTTCTGAAGTTCTGATTCTAAATCTGGTGCACTCAAGCCGGAAGCAGGTAAAGCGAGAAATTTCTCAGTAGGTGAACATAGAATAGAATAGAATAATCCTTTATTGTTTCGCTGTGGGGGGAATTCAGGTGTGACAGCAACATTGAGACATGTAGATGGAGGAAAAGGTGCTAAAATTATATAAGAAAATAGAGGCTGTATAGTACAGTAAGGACAAGCTTGTATATTTCAGCCTCTTTATTGTGGGGTTTAAAACCCACTGATAAAACTAATCACAAAATCAACCAGTTAAAGGTTAGAAAATATTATTCAAAGCATTAATAAGTAGATCAAAGTGCTAAAACAAATCAGTAAAGTCAAAGAATCCATTACAAAAGAAGGCAACACCTTAACCTAATCTTCAGCTTCATTTGGAGTAAAGCTGCTCCTGACAAATGAGTGAGAAATCCTCTAATTACAATATAAAGCAGTGGCCGTCTCCATCCACCCGATGTGTTATTGATTGGGGAAGAAGCAGCCTATTTCTTCAGCGCTGCGGGACACACTGCAGCCGAGAGGAAATGAATTGCTAATGCCGGTGTTTATTTAGAAGATGAAGGCTTTCTTTCTCTGTGTTTCCTCTCTGTCTGCAGTGAAAGCAGTTTTTGGTATTGCTTTTTATTCCTGTCTTTTTTTTTTAAAACAAAAGAGAAATGCGTTCTTAACGTAGCTCTCATTCGTGCAAATATGTAAACAAAATATGTGTAGGAAATGTGAAACAATCGGACGCTTTTTGGTGCGTCGGAGCTTTTGCTTCAGGAAAGAGACGAGTTACAAAGGCGACGATCCTACTGTAATTTCTGCGATTGGTGGAATCGCAGAAATGTTGATAAAACAAAGTAATAAAAGGGAAGCACAAGCTAAAAAAAAAAAAAAAAAATTTTAAAAAACGACATCGGTTCAAGATCCAGCTAGAGGCCATGTTAGCAGGATACACACCTCCTGACACCAAAAATACCTTCCCTCACACCTTTCTTCCCCTGCAGGAATTAATTTGGGTGTGTTTGAACCCAACTTCCAGCCTCTCTCTGGCAGCCAGTTATACAGGTTTCCATGTCAGTTGCCTACAGGGACTTCCTGCTTTGCTAGCATCTTAGCCTCCACTGAACCCATTTTGAATTCTCTTTCCTAAGCAGGTCACTGGGATTCAGTAACTTCAGGCTGGGGAAGACAAAATAAGACAGCCCTATGTTTTTAATGCAGTTCAGCATCACTTCCTTTTTCTTTGTGCTTAAAATTGCTCGTATCAAGAAGCGGTTTTTACAGCTACTCTTACATGTGCCGACAAAACACGGCCTAAGAATAAAAAGCCAATTGTTTTGTTAAATATCACAATGTAACAATGCATTTGAATATAGAAGATGCATGAAATTGCGTACAAGACGATCATTGTTCTGTTTTCCAACTTTAAACACATAGGCCTGTCGCAATAAGTAATAAACCAATTAATTGCGTGATAAATTAAAACAAATTCAATAATTTCTACTTGAATGATTTATTGTTCTTCTCTTTTCTTTTCCTTTCTACTAAAAACTGGACGTCAAAAGTCTTCAGTCTGTTGGATTGGTTGTTTACAGAAACTTTTAAATTATTTTATTTGTCGTCTCTGTTGATTTGTTTTATTTATTTTGGATATTTAAAATGTCTTCTAGTTCCAGTGATAAATTAGAATTAAAGGTTTATTGATCTTTTAGAATGTGGTTTTACATTGAAAATGGTCTCAAAACAACAATATCATCATGTATCGCAATAACATATCATCCAGCAAAGTTTATCATGAGAGGCCTACTAACACACAGGTCTGGCTCGCCTGCGTCAGTGGAGGGCAAATAAAATAAAGGTATAAGTCAGCACACCTTTCACTCACTTGAACTCAGCTGTGATGAGATTGAAGCCGTTGTACATGTGGCTGTCTGCAGACACCTTCTTCAGGTAGGAGTAGCTGTCTACATCCTTATCTATAAGGTAGTTCGATACAAGGAACCCTGCAGATCGGTAAACAGGGAAACGGTGACATGTGGGATGGGTAGCAGTCCGGATGTGATCAGATGTGGTGACCCCGATGTGGCAGGCTGGCTTACCTCTTCCTTGAGCACTAGAGTTAGGATGTCCTTCCATGTAGTTTGTGATGGCGGCCAGCTTGCCCCTCTTGCTGATTCCCAGCCATGATCCACCTTCCTTACCATACTCTAGGTCCAGACCTGGTAAAGAGAAATTTGTGCAATGTTTAATCTATCAGTCCCTCCAGGGATAGTATAGTAGCTATACTATAATCAAAAACCCAACGTTTTTGATTATCTTTGCAGAAAATTTGCAATAATTTCACAGTTGTGCATTGGTGGGGGGGATGCAGTGATCTGTTGATTTTGCGTAAATTTCCGCAAAATTGTGAAAAACTGCAGAGACTGATCTGCACTGATCCAGGAAGGCATTCCTCAAATTATTTTACATTCTGTGATGTCATGACCACAAACTTCAATGTGTTATATTTATACTTTATGTGACAGACCAAAACAAAGTAGCGTCTAATGGTGAAGTGGAAGGAAAATCTAAAACAAAAACAAAAATTGAGGTGAATTTGTATTCATCCCACTTTACTCTTATTCCAATAAATAAAATTTGCTGCAACCGTCAGCTTTTAAAAGTCACCTAATGAGTAAGTGGTGAACTCTCTTTACTAAGCGTTATGTAGTTTAATGTAACTATGAGGTAAGATAAGGTAATTTTATTTATAAAGCACATTTTCAGCAACAAAGCAATTCAAAGTGCTTTACATAATTAAAAGGAAATTCAAACAAAATAAGAAACCAAAGGAAAGAGCAAAAGCAGAAAATGTTGATCTAAAGTAAATAAACTAGATGCTCTTATTCAGGTTAGATAAGTATAAGTGAGAATCCTCTGGTCTAATTCCTTTTCTGGGTTGGAAGAATAGGAGTCTAAAAAGTAGTTGCAAAGGAAGTTTTTCTGGATTCTAAGTTTTAATCCCTGTTCTGGGTTGCTAAATCAGTGTAAGTAAGTATTCTCTGGACTTTCTAAGTATGCTCTAAATTTGTAAAAGTTTCTCAGTAATAATAAAAACTAAGTGTTCCTGTTCTGGAAGATTTTTTTCTCTGGATTCTAAGTTTGTTTTAAGTCCTTTTCTGGGTTGCAATAATAAGAGTCTCTCTGCATAATAATCTAAAAAGTAATCTAAGAAGTATAATATTCGTTTAGATAGTGAGTACTCTACAGTTTCTAAGAAAATAAGCTAAAGAGTGACTAAAAAGTGAGTACTCCAGTTTTTAACACGTAATTATCTAAAAAGTAACTGATAAGTAGGATGAAAAGACTACATTGGGTAGGATATGCCACATATGGCAACACAAAAACAAAGACATGCTGGCAAAGGCGTTGAGGTCAGGGCCTGTGTGTTTGTCTGTAACTATGACGTGTTTGCAGATTAGCCCATGTCTCTCACAGCCTGTTCTCCCAAACAAGTCTCTGATAAAGGTGGAATAATCAAGAGTGAGTCCTTGAGAGTTCAGCCATAAGATTCCCTGGGTGACTTCAGGAGGGTGAGGTGATGGGAAGGAGCAGTTTGTCTACATAAACTCCAGGAGATTTGAGATAGCCACAAAGGCCACAGGGAGCCAGATTCATAATAACAAATTCTCTTTAGATCGGGCAGACTTAAAATTTCTCTGTCTCAGAGTCTTTAACCGGTATATCTCTTATAGTTTATCCCAATCATCCAAACTAGTGTGGCCGTTCCACTGGATCAAAGCTAGCAACTTCTCCAAGATCAAGTCCATCCTGTTAGTGGGTTTTGAGTCCTGAGCTGAGCTGCGAGTCTCAGCAAGACTCGCATCCAACTTGCGTCTCTGTTCCACACCATACAGTTTGAGTGTTTGCTAGTTTGGCCAAATCCGTCACAAATTTTTCAATAAGCCAGCTCCAAACAGCAGAAATCCTGTTATCGTGAATAAATCCAGGGTGAATCCATCCCGTTGGGTGGGTCCCCGCAGGACAAGAGGGCTCTCCTGTGCTCAGTCTTCTCGTTGAGAAAATTTGATCAATTGCATTGAGAGACTGGTTGACCAGATCCATAATTTGTAGATTTGGAGGATGTGCAAAGAAAGGCTCCAAAAACGCAACACAAAAACAGAGCAAGCAGGGTGAGAATGGGCAAGGAGAGGAGCAGAGGAAAAAAAAATAGACTGTGAACTGTTATAAACTTTGACGAATTTGCTTTTATTAAAATCAATACCATAAATCTTCTGTTTTATTGTACTGAACTAATAAATAATGTTGTACTGAAATACAGATTACCCAGTTTAACATAAGATTTTCAAAAGTATTTTAATTATGCCTTATATACTGTATGTTTGTATGTATAGTACGGACCATTAAATACCAAAAATTTACAGAATTTTTTTTTATATAGGATGGACAAATTCAACGTGCTGCATCGCGTTAAATGAAACAGAGTCGCCCCATCCATTCATTAGCTGCTTTCTTTCTGGATTCCTCTCCCTCACATTGTCCTATTAAAAGGTGAGTATGTCAGCAGCGCTTCCTGGTGATCAATTAGGACAGGTCCTCTCCACCGAGAGCTAAATGCTCCCATTCCTCTGTGGGGGGGTAGATAGCTGCACAGATCCCTCAGGGAGCTATTGCTTACTTCCCTTCATGGTCTGTCTCCTTCAGGGTCCTGCTGCTGCCCCCCGCGTCATCCCCCTCCTCCCCTCGTGCCAGCCCTACAGATAAGGCAGGGCCATTTATTCCTGTCACATCACATAAAAACAGCCATCAATTATGGACCCGCTGGTGGAGTCCCGACCCCTCTATTAAAGTGGCGAGAGGAGATTGATGAACAACGAGGTTATGTCTGTGTTTTCTTCTTACGCGGGAAGAAAATAGCGAGAAAATAAAAAAGAGCCAATGATTGATTTCCTCTGTTTGGCTAAATTGTGCACCGGGCACCTGTAAAATTGGATATGGTAGTTTAGCTTACTGTGGGTTGGGTTGTTCTGTGGCGGATTAGAAGAAAGTCTAAATTGGGAAGTAAAGAAGTAATTCCACCTTGATTACTGAAAAGCCAGTTAGCAAAGAATGTAAAAGGCAGTCAGGCAGTGATATATCTCTGAAGTGTCAACTTACCACTGAGGATTTCACTGTTGGTGCCCCAGAAGTCGGCAGCTTTGGATGGTCTGGTGTAAAACTCATCTCTATTTGCAGCCAAAATTAGCCTGAGGAGATTGACAGAGAGGGCAGAGAAGTTCTTTTTTTTAGATTTGGTCAAAGAACACAAAGCCCTTGAGCCTTTGGGTGATAGGTGAGTTTTTCCAACTGGTTTGTAAAATAAATCACACAATTAATTTTCACACTGGAAGTTTTCAACTGTGCAAAAAAGTAATTGATACTTCTTACATAATTAAAAAACCTATTGATTTCCCTTAAACTTCTTGCGTACTTAGTGAGGTGCTCAGGAGGAGCGTGGCAGATGTCACAGTCGGACAACAATGAAACAAATGAGTTGTCCCGTCACACCATTAGTTCCTGTAAAAACTCACATGTCAGTGCGACCTCGCTGGACCGTGCAGAGTAAAAAAAAACAAAAACGTATGGGATCCAAATCACCCCGACTCTTACACAAGAGTTAAAATGGTGCCACATTTGTAGGGATGCCATATTATTGATGCATTGAGAATCTGTTGTGCCCAAATCCTGTCTGCCAAAGCCAAACATCTTATTCTGCCACTCACTTCTGTTTGGTGTCCCTTATTGGATTGGATGATTAATGTTCAAAGACACAAGACACATTAGCAGGGAAACAATTTATTCCCTTCAACAAGGAGTTCAGTACTGCGTGCTAGAACTAGAAGGAGCTTGGCACATCCTGTCCCTTTTTTGACTGTCTGGTTACCCATCAGTTGATGCTGCATATGCTCTCCTGCCACGATTGATAAAAAGATTTGGACCTAAAACCGCAGAATTATCGATTTGAAGCTTGCCATTTTGCCCCCTACTATGGTGGTGTTGTGGGATTGAAAATGCCGGTGGTGATGTTGTCGTTCCAGAAGTTTACACCAACAAAAGCAGTCTGCTGTAAATCAAATCACTTGCGCGCAACCCCTGGCTAGGTCTGGATTGCACCACCCCTCAGGTTGCAAAAAACAGGGAGGAACGCCACAGGATCTGCAAATGGAGACGAATCTGGCCGAGGCTGACTGGAAAAGAACCCAGTCAGCCTGTGGAGAAAGGGCTTAAGAGTGGAAAAATGGGATTGCTGCTGGTTGCAGAATATGACCTTGATATATTTTCAACTCGTAAAGATGATAAGCCTCATTTTCCCATTGAGCTAGATTGCACTCCACACCATCATGCAGGAAGAGAGGATTTCTCAAGCTTGAATGCAACACCAGTAAGGTAAGATAAGTAAGATTTCCAAAAGCAATATTTATCATTGTTAAGACAACTAAAAAATTTAACCAAACTCAAAATTTCCTTTTTTTTCCTGGCAAGGTTTAAAACAAAGCCAGAATGATTTTTGGGGAAGTGGTCATAACATTTATTCTTTTTTTTTTTTTTTTTTTTACCATTTTCATACCAAAATCAGAGTTTTATATGCACATAAATTTACTCTCTCAAATTTCAAAATTCAGCACACAAAGAGAGTTTGTTACTGAAATAGAGAAACACAATAATAAGGGAGTGAAAGTGATGAAAACTAAAATAACCATTACTTAAAGTTCCGCTTGTGTAAATAACCACTCCTGGTGCTTTCCCCATTCTGGTATGTCAATTGGATTTTACTGACACATTATGACTCCAACACAATTATAACCTTGAATGGGATTGACAGAGTGTGCCTGTAGGTTAATCCCAGAACTGAACTTTGACCTGGGTTACTCAGTTTCTCAGAAAGAAATGTGTCTTGCCATTATGTTTATGTCTTCAACTTTTTATCTGATGCTGCTACAGCCCATGAGCTTTCATAACATTATAAATATAAACCTGCTAACCACTTCTAGTAAACTGAAAAAACGTTAGGACATCTGTCAGCTTTGTTACTCGTCATGCTCAACAGCCAGGCTAACTACCAGTAGCAACACAAGCCAATAACAAAGTATCTCTCTGCATCCTGTAATTTCAATATGACAACATGCTCAGTATAACAAAGGCTACAAATGAACAGTTTATCACTGCAGCTTTTGCAATATTTTAAATATTATGGCAGCAGATTTTTCCACTTCTGTTTCAGAATTGACGATATCTTCCTGTCTATTTTTTGCAACTCTTAAACATTTTATTAATCATAAAATAGCAAAAGTCCATCTCCTGACTGCTGTTTAAAAATGGCTATCATTAAAGTTTTTTTTTATTTGTATACACTGACGAGATACATGAACCACTGGTGTTGCTGAAAACTACCTATACTAATTACAACTGTGCTAACTGTTGTGATTTTCTTCTACAGAAATGAACCTTTTACCTTTAAACTATACGTCTGTCATCATTTATTTGCATACAAAACTGCATTTTATAGGATCTTATTAACATAATATCACAATTCTGCAAAGCACATGGACTTAAACTAACAATAAAATGTATTGATTTAAACGGCTTCTGTATGTTCCCCCTCGAGCTTGGCCGTGCTCCACCAATTATTCTTTCAAGTTGGCCGCCAAAACACAAGACTGTTTTGTCCTCTTGGGGTGTTTCAAAGGCTAATGACAGCCTCCTGCAGCCCGCACTATGTGAGTCACCAGTGTTAACTGGAAACAAAGCAAACACTAATGATGCTACACCGGGCACAGCATCTGCTGCTGGATCCTAAGGGGGAGATCCCATGCAAGCATCTCGATCTCCAGTGTCAGGCAGCCGGCTGCATCGTGTTGAAGGCATGCTGGGAAGCGGAGAAGGATCAAAGCAAAACCAGAACTGATGACATTTATTTCTTTTTTGTTCAGCAAGCAGAGGCAATGAACTCATGTGAAATGTTCCTCACGATATCTGCCTGCCCCTAATGATTCATCTGGTTCACATATGAATCCTATGAAATAAACTCCAAAACGTGTTCTTGTTTACAGATAACCCTGAATGTTTGGGGTTTCTTTTTGCAACTTGGAAAAACATTATTTCAATGTTTAATGGCAAACCTTAGTGAATGGATAGAAAATTGAGAGGGTCACCTCGGTGATCTTTTGTGCAAATCTGAAAGGGTGGGATGGTGTGGTATTAGGGTGAAGGCTTAGTAAAGTTGGAGCCATCCTCCAGGAATAAAAGATGTTTACAAAAACTTTGATCATGAAGGGAAAAAAAAACAAAACGATGTTGGTGATTGTACTGCAAAACAAATTTGTGATTTTGTGTAGTTTAGGTGTTCACATGAGCCAGACTATTGAAGGTTTGCATAAAAAGAGAAAAAAGGAACCTCAACAAATTGTGGCAAGTCTTAGCTGAAATGCTGAAATACGGGAGCTACGGACCTCCAGTCATACGGTGGGAAAAACATTACTATTTATGAATCAAGCTTGTACCACTGGCTGAAGTTGTGGAATTTAGCTAGTTAAATATTAATTGCTGGTGTGTTGTTGTAAAATTAACTGTCCTTTGGGACATGAATAGATAGTAGAGTAATGCTATGTTATTTAATTTTAGGCAATAAAATTTTAACTTGTTTTCTTTATAAAAATAGTAATTCGATTATTTGCTCATTTGCATCTTTGAATGCATTTGTAGCATTGTACGAAAAAAAGACTCAAGCGGTTAAAAGAAAACTCTGCGAAATTAGCATTTTTTTACTTGACTAATCAATTAATAGTGAGAATATTCAATTACTAAAATAACCGTAAGTTGCAGCCCAAATATTTGGCCAACAAATTATCAACCACAGCAAATCAAAGGTAAAGTGGTCAATGCTGATCTCTGGCCGACTGATTGGCACATTGCTCGGTTTGATTTTTTGTTTATTCAATGGCACAAATCAACAAACGAGGGGGGCAAATAAAATCTAAATTTTGTTAATTACCATTTCAGAGTGTCTCATGAGTATAGTTGGAAAACTTAGTATTTACTAAAAGACGACACCAAAGGATGGTAAAGGTTCAAGCATCAAGAACAAAAAGTTATTGTGATTAAAAAAAAACTAATAAAAAAAGGTAAAAATGAATGTGGAATTAAAAAAGAACAAGCTACAAGGAGAGCTACAGGCCTCCAGTCATAGCAGAGGGGAAATAAACTACATAAATAAATTACCGGTACCCTGCTTTTTGCCTTAGTCTGTGCTGAATAAATGAGTGTGAGATACGTAGTTTGCCAGTTTTTCAGAACTAATTGCAATATTTGTACCTGAACCCAACCAGCAAGCTGAACGAGGACACACCATAATTACATCGTTATTTTAAACTGTGTCTACATATAAACCATACTCACATTATAATGCCGACCAGCTGCTTGGGGAATAAGTTTTGCTATGGAAAGTTGCAGAAGGAGGAAAACAATATAAACCAGAAATTAGACGTCAAGATAGGGAAATAACAGCATGTGGGTAATCACCGAGTCATCTAAGCTGATTAAGACGCCATCTAACTCCCGCAGAAACATTTCAGTCATTTTGTTTTGTGAATTTAAAAATTACACCTGATGGTGTTGCAAATTTGTTTTTAAAACAGCTGAAACCAGAAGTTTCCATACACCAAATAAAAAGGCACATTCTGCAAACGTAAGGCTGGAAAATGTACATCTGGGACCTTACCAGTGCTGCTTGGAGTTTACTGAATAATTGGCTGAAATGGCTGCCTAAAATGTACCGAGTAGTTATAATTATTAAAATAACGTCCCTTAGTAGTCTCATATCTCTTATGACACAGGTCTTTAATGTGCGCTGTCTGCAGGACCAAAAATGACAAGCTGCACATCAAATATGGGGTTGTCCTCATGAAAAGACCCAGAGAAGCCAAACTCAAATCAAAATGTTATTTGAGTTTGCCTTGTGTTCGTAGATTCCTGTGGTCAATGTCACTGATCTAATGTCTGCAACATCTTTACAAATATTTAATCTTAAATTCAAGCAGAAGAAATACTTCAGCGTGTAGCCCCACCTGATCAAACAATATAATTCCCATTCAGCATCTGGTGTCTCTCAATGCAAGTTGAGTTTCATAAATGGCCAGTACAGTAACTGTATTAACTACAGCACAAAGACAAGAAAAAGACTTTTCTCTTCCTCAACTTGATCAGATAACCCTGAATACATGTTTAAATGAAAGAGGATTCCTCTCAACACTAACTCAAGTTCATCTAACTTGCACAAAAAGAAACAAAGTACCATATTTTCCGCACTATAAAGCGCACCGCATTATAAGGCGCACCTTCAATGAATGGCCTATTTTAAAACTTTTTCATATATAAGGCGCATAGAATAGACGCTACAGTAGAGGCTGGGGTTACATTATGCATCCATTAAATGGAGCTGTGCTAAAGGGAATGTCAACAAAACAGTCAGATAGGTCAGTCAAACTTTATTAATAGATTACAAACCAGCGTTCTGACAACTCCGTAGCGTCACACGATAAAACAGATGACAGAAATAAGTCATTACAATTGGCAATAGTAACACAAACAGCTGCTGCATCTAATTAACCGAGCTTAATAGCTTAATGCTAAACGGCTAACGTTTAGCTCTCAACAATACAAGTAAACAACACC